>JAOQMP010082606.1:0-17889 GCA_027563575.1 Erythroxylum pedicellare
AATTGGAAGAGAGAGGAAAAGGGTCTTTGACCCATTTGAAATCCATTCTATAATACCCAATAACCATTATCTTGGGTACTGTTCATTGGACTCAAATCTATAAGTGACATGGGACATAAAATAGTCTAACAAATTCAACTTTTGGATACTTGAATTTGTTTTTTAATACATGAGATAAAAAGATCAATAAGTATTTATAAGTATAATAAACTAATTATAGCCACATATTTTATTTTGTCATAATTACCACAAATTCCTATAGTTACTTTTATCTAGATTTTTCCAATAATCTCCCACTTAAAGATTTGATTGAGGATCAATGAATCTTCATACCACCTTGTCAGTATCATGTTGCTTAAATTTTTGACATTTATATGAGTATCGATACCAAATAAACTTGCCATTGTTGACTATTATTGTCTTTGGTATATTCTTTGTAAATATATACAGTTCACTCCACTTTTTCAAAAATAAAGAGAATTGAACTCGTATATACTTGATTTTTTAATGAAATATTAAAATCTTTTCTAAATGTAAAGTACTTAGCCTATCACAAAATAATGAAAGTTTGTGTTATTTATGACCAGGTTTTTCAAACACTAATTTCAACCATACTAGTTATTTACTAGCTTATGTAGCTACTATATATTTCTCTTTCATTATTGAAACAACCATAACTAATTGTAGCTTTGAAACCCATCTTACAATCTCACTAGTAAGTGTGAACACAAAACATGTAATAATTTGTTTTTATCATGGTCACTCGTGTAATCAAAGTGAATGTATCTTTTGATAATAAAATTTAATCCTTTATATTGTAATGTAACATCAAAGGTATCTTACAATTTGGTTTGATTGATTACAATTAGTAAATGTGGAATTAAATTGTTACAATTAAAAAATTGATGAATTAAAATGTACATTTGGTCTAGGAAAAATTCCAAATGGTTTGACAAATGGATATATGGAAAATTAGGATGATTAAGCCTATGAATAAGTGACATTTGGCATAGATGAATGAGAGATATTTGGCATAAGTTATTAATTGATAAATGGTAGCAATGGTTGTGTGACAAATGGACTAAGTAATTAAGTGACATATGGTAGCTTATATACTTGACAAATGGAGACCATGCCTATAGACATATGTCAACTTAAGATGGTGACACCTAGCATCTTAAGTGTTAAGCTCCTGCAGTTGTAATCCCAGTTATGTTCATTCTTCATATTTCTTCTTCTCACACTCCATCGAAATCCTCTCAACCCTTACAGCCCTGAGTTTTTCCATATTTATGTCCAATTGCTACATCATTAATCCAGAATTTTACCTTTCATAAGATAGTTAAAGAATCAGAATATTGTTGTGTCTTAACCTAGCCGAAAATCATCCTATTGTTTCCTTGAACATGTGTTGAATCTTGCATGCATATAAGGCAAAGTTGATATGATGAATTGAGCTACAATTGGAGTAAAATAAGTAAGTGAAAGATTGTTCTTTATTGCATATTATAGTACAAAGTTTATGTTGTTTAAATTGGGAATTGATTGTATGTTATATTGATGAAGAGGTTATGCTGGAAATTAATGGAAGAACTTGAATACGATATGTTGTGTTCTTGATGTATGAACTGTATGCTATAGGTTGTTATTATGAATGAATTAAATTGAAATTTGAAGTACAAGGAAGGTGAATTGATGTTAAAGAAAGGAACTAATATAGTGATCTTGAAATAGAAAAGAATTAGAACTACTTTAATGATCTAATAAATGACAGAATTTGTTTTGGTTTTAATGCATGGAAGATCATAATTTGTGTGTTGCCTAATAAATGATTTTAGAAATTAGATTTGGACATGAATTTGATGGTATTAAAGCATGAGTAAGGTAGAATTGAGGTGAAATTGATAGACTTTTGTGACGGTGTGTCGAATGGAAGTAAAGAAGTCAAGTTTTGGAAACAATTTGGAGGTTGTGGGTGAGTGAATCTTCGGTTCACTTATCCCAGGATTGTGGGATTTATAAGGTTCACTCATCCCAAGATCGTGGGATTTATAAGGCTGATTCACACAGTTGTGGGAAGTACTTTGGAAGGAGAAAAGGTTATTTTTAGCAATTGTTGGACTATATAAGGTTAAGACTTTTTATAATGGTGTAATTGGACTTGGTTGGAGCTTACAATGAACCTAGAAAGTGCTTAATTAAGTGATTAAGTGTTTTATAAGTTTAAGTTGTTAATTGAGGTTATAAATTAAGGAATGGAATGATTGATATCAATGTATATGAATTTGAGAATATATGAGTTGTTAATGATCTTAAGATGTTCATGTGAATGAAAATGTGATTCAAAGGATATAAGAAATTGAATATTTAATGCTTGAATAAGAATTGGGAAATTGTGTGAATGAAAATGTGATTCAAAGGATATAAGGTATGATTGAATAAAAATTGGGAAATTGTGTGAATATTTAATGCTTGGAAAGAATTAATGATTATATGATTAAGGAATTTAGGGTAATCAAACTTACTTAAAGCATAACCTAATGGCAAACTAGTTATATACAAGCTATGATGAATGAATGAGCAAGATTTGTGAATAAGGTTACATACCCGGGATAATCAATTGAGCATGCATTGAACATAACACATATACATATGTATGATTTAGTACTTATTTTATTAAACAAGTTAGTAATGCATACATATGTGTGTATTGCATGATAACGAAACTTGACCGATATCATCCAGAGTGAGTTAACCTAGATGTTTTCTCACTATGATTAAATTGTTTTGATTAATGTCAATTATTGAATTGTTAATGATATAATTGTGATAACTCTAGACATTATTGGTCTGAGGAGATTAATATTTGGGAATGTATTAGAAGTATTTACTGATTGTATGTGAATGGGGAATTGTATACTCAACTAAATGTTGAATGTCAGACTTAGAATTAATGATTGTGTATATTGAATGAAAGTGATTGATAGCATATTATGTGAAATTTTATACGCCACCACATGAATATGCATGATCAGATAAATGAGTTCTGACCAAAGTGACCAATGTAAAAAGAGGTTAAAGCTTAGAATGTGCACAAAGAGCCACATCCTCAATGATTAATGAGCCTAGTATTCACAATAGGTATGGGATAATATCTGAAATGAGCCTCATATCCACAATGGATATGAGACAATTAAATAGGAGCTCAGTCACAACAAAGTAAAAATAGAAGTGAGTCTCATATGCATTTGCATATATATATTTACATGTGTTCATGAGATTGATTACAAATAAATGTTGAAATGTGTTGTTATAATGATGTATAATACTTGTGCAAATATTGACGATATGAATAATTGAGATAAATGACTGGATTGTTCTGAAATGACTATGTGAAGTTTGTGTATTCATAAGGTGCTTGTTGAAAGATGATGAGTAATGTGATATATGTATAGGATTTGAATTTGGATGAGGTGTTATACTGACTGAATTGTGTTTAAATACATAATATTTTTATGTTTTGCATGAGTGAGCACATCAATAATAGTTCACTCATTGAGTTTGCAAAACTTATCAAAATTGTAACATTGATATTGCAAGTATTGAGGGGAGACTTAGCTTCTAAAGAATCTAGTTGAAGTCTAGTGTTATTCATTATGGGAACAAGAAATGGCTCAAAGGTCTGGTCATTTGTCATATGAGAAATTTAGATAGAGTGTTTCTGTATAGTTGTTCATCTCATTTGAAGATTTTGTATAAACAGTGTGACCTCGTATGGTTTTTTATATTGTAACTATATGGATGGTTTGAAATGAAATGACAATGTAAAACATGTTTTGTTAATGAAATGAGATATGTTAACTTTTTAAATACTTATGTTCTTTATGATGTTATACGAAGTGAATGTGATTGCCTTAACATGTCATTCTCATAGGATGCTCTAACATGTCATTCCCATAAGGTATGTTCTTGAATGTCCTCTAGATGTTTGGGTATATGCTCTATGATAGTTGGGTGTTACATATTTTCCTAAATAAGGAGGAGAGTTTAATATGTTTTCATCATCTCTAGAAATTCTCCATACAAGAGAAATAAGATAGACTACGTCACTTATAGAATACTTTTCCGATAAAAAGCCACCTTATTATTTCATAAAGAGTTAGCCAGAAGAAAATAGTGATCTAGAGAAAGTTCTTATTAATGGAGAGGAATTCTTCTTATTCATATTTACAAGTGAAAAAATGCTCTAAAAATGCTTAAACAAGCTCAACAATGTTAATGGAAAAACTATGTTTCTTCAACAATGATAACTAGGTATGATCCCTAAAAAATCAAGTTGAAAAGGATTCTTATATAGGCCTATTTTGATAATGTACCTTTGAAATATTAAAGCATCCTAAGATTGAGCTAACTCATAGACTCAATTAGCAAACCATTATATATGGATGAAACTATTGTTGATCTAAGTATAAAAGATATGCTTGAGTTTGCATTAGTAGAAATACGTAGAAAACTACCTGAATCACTAAGGTTGAAGAGATTAAAGGAAGATAAGATTCTTTAAAAACTGAAATTCCAATTTCTTATAATGGAAATCACCTAAACTAAAGGGAAATATATTTGGAGACCAATTGGAAACCTCTTCTCAAGAGGGAATTTTGAGGAGTATAATGGAGAAACAATCTTTAAGGATAATAATTAAGAGACTACTCAAGAAGATAATGAAATGGTTCATGTTTAGGCAAAGGAGATAAGCATTCTTGTCAATAAAGAGTTAAATATGAGAAATTAGAAATTATCTATTCTATTACGAGATCCTTTTGTTATCACTTAACAATTAAATATAGGAAATGTAAAGGAGGATCTTAAAAAGAATGAAAAATAGAAAATGAGATGTAAAAGATCTCATCGGAGGGGCACTCTATCTTAAAAGAGCCTTAAGCTTTAAGCAACAATTTCCTATGGCAAGTCAGAATGACACAATTTATAAAGAATTAAGATAAAACAATAAAATAAGGTCAAGAAGGAATTCATACCAAAGTGGTTGGAAAAAAAACTCATATTCATAATAGCTTGGAATGTAAGAGGCATTAATCCTCCAAAGAAGCTAAACTAATATTGATAGGATTACTAGAAACAAAAAAGGGGATAGTAAGCTTAAAAACAACTTATGGACTTTTTAGAAGTCTTTTTTTTTTTTAAATCACTAAAATCATGTCAAGCGAAGAATCATTGTAGCTTACAATCCATGTTTGATTAAAGTGATTAATGTCAAGTATTATGTTCAAGTTATTCACTTATTGAATAAAGTTTTAAATAGGTCAAGAATTGTTTAGCTTTGTACATGCTATGAATGATTTGAGTAATATACATCCTAGGCTAATCATGTGACACCCGCATACCCCCGGGAGGATATGCAAGTGCCACATAAATAGAACCGAAAGAATCCAAATCATACGAAATATTTCATACATGCATTCCCAGAATCTCAAGCAAACATACATTACAAATCATCCCATGTGATGTTTTTTAAAACATAACATATCATTCATACTGCGCTTATCTTAATATGTTCCATAAATTCGAAAATTAACATGTATTAAATTTATTACAAACCTTCAAAAAAATTCAAACTATTTCATTTAACATATACAACTCAAAAACAAACTCAAATATAAATTTTGACAAACAAAACTCAATCTCCTTTGGCCATTGCGGTTGTCTTATCCCAAACTTTATAACCTTCCCTCTGAACATACACGGGGCAAATCCACCATGCTAATTATATAGCTTAGTGAGTAATAACTAAACTATATGTAACAACAACTAATACTAAATCATGTTATAGCATAAACATCTCAAATGTAATGAATTGTAATAACAGAATTGAACATACAGAATATAGAACGACTTATCAGAATAGGGTGTTAACCCATTAAATCAAATTTTTAGGTTTGCATCGTATCAAAACTTATCATAGATCAAAATACAAAATGAATTATACTATAAATCCTTGAACAGAAATGGGTAACGGGACTTATACAAGAGATACCACAAATGGCATCATATATCAGGAGAGACTTAAGTCTCGATATAGGAGACACCGAAGTCTCAATAACAGGAGCAACTACAGACCCTTCAAGGCATTCCTATTTACCCACAACTAGGACTCAACAGTTTCCTAAACAAAACAAGTCCATTTCATGTGCCAAAATAATTAGTCAATCATATTCACATGCATCAAACATCTCAAACAATCATTGTCCATAATTCAGAAGAAAATTAGCATAAATCAAAAGCAATTCAATACTAAGCACAACAAAGTAAGGTGTGAATGTCCTAGAGATTAGTAATAATCGCTCCCTTTTAATTAATGCCTTGAAGTTCAGGTAATATCTGGAGATGGCCACTCTACTTGCTCTTTTATATATAATTAAACACAATTTCATATTACCAATTGGTCATGCAACTGAATAAGCATTCTTATAAATGCATCATATGACATGTATAATCAATGACGTATCCCTGGGTAAATTTCCTTACCAAACTAATGTAAACGTCAATTGTATTCCAAAAGTTCCAGAATTCATACATTCATTCACTATTTCTGATTTTTTCCTCAAAATAGACTTTTGGGTCTACTATGCATGATCATTTAGGTTAAGAAAATGGAATATTTAAGTAACACTTCCTTCTAGGCAATTTCTCCCCTTTGTCTTAGGTTTCCAATGATTCCAAGATCATACAATTTAATTCAATATACTAAAAGTTATACTCAAAAGCTTTTTGACTATTCTGAAACTACAATCGAATTCTTAACTCAACTTTAGAACAGATTTTGGAATCCTTAAAACCATAATTACAATTTGGACTCCCCAGAAAATTGTATCCTCATGACTCTAGTTTAATCAGAATCAATAATCATTTCATTTGAAACTCTACAGATCAAGATATAATCAAAATCCCAAAATATGTTTAGTAAAATATTCTAGTTCATACTATTCCAACAGATTCCTCACTTTCATTCAATCAATCTAGAAGGCTATCAATTTTTATGGAGAAGTAGAAAAATGTGTTAGGAATCTATTGGTTCAAGAATCAAGTTATTTAGACATCAACTGAAGAAATTATAATAAAAATATCAAAGGATGTTCAGAAACAAACTCTTTCAGAAAAAGTTGAAAGTCACAATCGCGCTGCGAGGACTTTACTGCTTCTTTAGATAAGTCTTGATCGTGCTGAAGCACAATCGTGCTTTCTCTCTTCTTCTCCACCGAAAATTTCTTTTTCTTCTCCTACCATTTTTTTCCATTTTAATCACTTCTAAATCATCTATTATGGATTTCTATACCCAATACCATCTCTAAACAAATTAGATTCAAACTTATACTTCAAACTTTAAAAATTCGAAACTTCATATATATACTTTCTCTCTCTACTGTGTTTTCATTCTTCTACACTCCAATATTTCATCAATTAACACGTATGACACTTAAACCACTTCTTCCACTTCCATTTCAACTCAACAACACAAAATAAATTAAAAAAAATCCAAGGTCCAATCTTAAACATCAAAATTGATATATTCATCCACACAATTTCTTGTTTCTGAATTTGTTCCATTTGTGGCACTATTCACTTCATTAATTTCTTAGTTAACCCATTCTGAGCACCACCAAAGCTACCCATCTTACACACTTCATGCACAAATTTCATTTTCAATCATTCAAACATCATCAAACACATTCACAAAACCCAGAAACTTAAAACTTTACTTTTTTTTCAGAAAAATATCTCCAACAGTGAGGCTTCGATGATGGTTGAAAAAGCAAGACTAGAAAGAAGCAAACTAACAGCTGGACTAAATTATTTATGTTGCAAAGTATAATGCTGATATAGGAATCAAAACCAGTATTTGGGTGATGACGGTTCAATAGCTTTTCGATTAACACCTTATAATCCGAAGAACAATAAGCTTCAATGATTTTGCCTTCTAACACATGTACTTACGTGTGTTGTTATCATAGTGATACATGGCTCCATGCATGACTCCCATTTGTCCTTCACGCAAGCTGCCACAGGTCACTCTCCCATTTGTCTCATAATCATGTATTTTTCTTAGGTCAAAAGTCCAAAATACTCCAAATTTTCGAAAATTTCCTAAAATTTACCAAAAATTTTGAATAATCATAAGAATCTCCAAGTAAATTTTCAACACCTAAAAACCACAGTTCTCATTTTAATCGAAATTCTAAAACTAATTATACCTAAAAATATCAATAAATGCATATATAATTATTTGTATATGGAAAAGAATACATATGCATATATAAGTGAATACTCAAATATGCAAAGCATACTATGCACTGCTAATTCCTCAACATTCTAACCCCTAATATGGGGCGTTACAAATGACTACTTGATTAATCCTAGGAGACTTTAATATCAATCTTTTCTCATACAAAACAAAAAAGGAAAATTTTAGGGATGAATCTCTTTAATGATGGTTCTAGATACTATATAAATAAAATTGGAGTAACAAATATGAAATATGATGGAAATTAACTCCTATGGAGGAATAGTAAACAAGGAAAACTACTAATCAATAAGAAGCTAGATAGACCAATGGTGAATGCACTTTATTCAAGATAAGTCCCAATAAATAAGACTCACTTCAATAACTTTATCTTTAAATTTCTCTCTAATAAAGATTCAGATTGAACAAACCTCTTACAAAAGGAATTATCCAATTATGTTCAACAATTTTTTAATTGAGCTAAAGGGATTGGATGAAAAAATTACGATGGAAGATGATAGCAAATATAGAAGGATTTGAAGCATTCAAATGTGTGAGGATATTGTAAGCTTTAAATGAAGAATTTAAAATTTTGAATAAGAGGAGAGTGTATAGCATCCTGAAAAATATACAAGAGAAGAGGTAAGCCATGAACAATGCTAAAAGCAACAGTTATGCAAGCAATGTAGCTCTGCATGGTTATACTTGGGCTTTGAAAATTCACACCTCTCTTTTAGAACACAGATCAAGGGTACTTTGGGTGAATAATGGAGGTAAGAATAGTAGTTATTTTTACAATGCTATTCTAACAAAAAAGAAAATCAATAAGAGTGCTTCCTTACTTAGTGATGATGGAATAATTCTTTCTATACAGAAGGACCTAAAAAAACATGTTCATCCATTTCAAAGAAACTATTAGTGACTTAACAAATGTACTTTCCTTTATCTAGAAACTAACAACCTTTATCCAAAAATTGATCAATGAGGAGCAATCAAGGAGTTTAACAAACTAGTTTTGTTAGAGGACAATAAATCTTCTCTTTTTAACATGAATCCTTAAAAAACATCAAATCTTTATGGCCTAATTGCTATTTTTTTTCATAACTTATGGCATTTTGTAGGAAAGTAGGTATTAAAATCTATTCAAGAACCTCTTTCGAATGGTAAAATGCTTAAGGAAGGAAATAAAACCAATATATGCCCCATTCCTAGAATGACTAATCCAATTAACTTCTAGGATTATAAACCTATTTCGTATTGTAATGTGATTTACAATGTTCTTATCATTATACTGGCTAATAGACTAAACAACACCTTCAACTCCATCATTAATGCAATTTAAGGAGCCTTTGTTCAAGTTAGAAGCATAGAGGACAACTATATATCTTTTAAAAGAGTTGGTCAAAGATCTCTGTAAGAGTAAAGTTGTTAAGAGTATTCTTAATAAAAATTGATATCCATAAAGTCTTTGACCTAGTGGCTCGTAGTTTCATTTTAGAGGCACTAGAAGCGGTTTTATTCCCTCTACTCTTTATCAAATGGATCAAAATGTGCATTACATACACTTCATTTTTCATCTTTATTAATGGAGAAACCACTTAAATATTTAAGGGAGGAAAAGAAAAGGCTTAAGGAAAGGTGATCCTCTATCCCTCTACTTGTTCACAATCTGTATCTAGGCTCTCTCAAGTATAATAGACAAGAATCTCAAAGAAAGTAGCAGCTTCACCTATAACCACATAATTGTTCAGGAGGATTAATAAAGGAAGACACGTTCATACCCTATAACGTTTCTTTGATAAAAAAATATAGTAAGATCCATAATTTGGGGGGCATGCCTATATCCTAGATTATACTTTTTGGACTTAAAGATAGTAAGATCCATAGCTTGTATACATATTCGTATCCTTCCCATGGATTTGACAAACTTGTACGATTTATGCTACACCAGTGTCTTAAACTAGTTTCTAAAATTTTCAAACCCATCACTCTCTACAGTGTATGATATCATAGTGTTGCAAACTATGCCTCTAAGATTTTAAAAGCTTGTAGGTCACAATATACCCCATTTTCAAAACTCTCTTCACTTTTCTCTCTTTTTCTCTCAATTTTTTCAATCACTCATCACTGAAAATTTCCAAGTAGAAGCCATTAGATTTTTGACATTTCTCATCACCTTTCATCAAGATTCACTCACTTCCTCACTCCCAGTCTTTATTTTCTAACAAATTGGAGGTTTAAATTCATTTTTATAGTTTTTCTAACTTTTTATTAATTATTTTTGCTTTACTTTGGATGATTGCTTGGTGAATTCAAACAAATATGATGTATCGTAGTTTCTTAAAAGAATTAAAATAGATAATATTTAAAATTAAAATTTTATTCATAATATCCGAATGAAAATTTATGTAAAACTTAGAATTAAAAATTATTATATATTATTTCAAAATATGTTAGTAATTTTAGGAGTGAAAACATAAATCTCACTTACTTTCACTTATTATTCTAAATTGTATAAAAATAATCTAACATATTAAGAACTTTAAAAATAAACTTCTGCTAAAATATTTTTAAATTACTTTACTAAATATTGCACCTATGACAGAGTTTTTTTTAACTTTTCCAGCTTAATTGTAACAATAATTTTAAAAGTCATAACTATTGTGAGAAGGTCTCCACTCTCTCTAATTTGTCTCCTCCTTCGTGTTATTACTTTCTTCTTTCCACCTAATTCTAATTTTATATTTTTTCTTGATTTTTCCCATATTTCCCTCTATGTTTTAACATGCTTCTTTACTTCCTTCTTGATTGTTTTACTTTCTCTAGCTATTTTCTAACTTCACTTCCATTCTTATAGCCTTTATTTTTCCTTTCTCATCTTTCTCTTGTCCTATCTCCTCTTTTACTCATTTTCCTTGCTACTTCTATTCCCCTTCACTCCATTCACTCCTTTATTTTCTCTAGTTTCGTCTTGCTTACCTTTTCTATTTATTCATTCTTTTCTACCTTTTCGTTTGTAGGAACTAATTTTCAATTTTCAACAGCCTTTTATTCCCTCTTTCTTCTTTAAGATGGATCTATTCTCATCTGAGATTCATTCCCCCCCTAAGGACCTTCCTCATGTCCCTCCTAACCTTAGCTAATCTAAGAACTAAAAAATTTCTACCCCTAACTTAACCTCACCCGATGCTACTACTCAAAATACCAATAAAAATGGTCTGAAACTATCTTCCATCTTTAGGATGACCTAGTGTCAAGTAGTAAGAGATGTTTCCTCAAATGACAGGCTTACTTACTTTACCCTAGTTGAAAAGGAGGCTTTCTACTGTTACCCCAACTAAAAAAGTTCTAATGTAAGGCATGATTAAGTGCTCCTCTTTAATTGTTTTTTTATTGAAAAAAATTCAAAATTTTCTTATGATACAAGCATAGGCCAGTGCTAACTAGAAAACACCTAGATTAATTAAGATCCTAATCAACCAATAAAAATTATTCATCTATAAGTTCGACACTTCTGAGGAAGCCTAAAGAGTGTATAAAATAGGCCTTTGGCATATGTATGATAGACTTATTTTCCAACAAAAATGGTTACCTTGTGTTGAGTTAAACTAACTCAAGCTTATGTTTATCCTTATTTGTTTCAATATACATAATATCCCTCTTGAATACTAGTCCACAACTAGTTTAAGTTATCATACAAGCTATATTGGAAATCCTATTTGTATAGATGAGAGCACTTCCTCTATGAAAAGGATTGATTATAAGAGAATGTGTTTCTAAATCGAGATTATTCAAAACCTTCCAAATGTGATTCCTCTTTTATGATTGAATGATCATTAGGAGATGGTAGAGGACACTTTTTTGGTTTCTTGTAATTGGAAGCCATCCTTTAAACATCAAAGAAAAGAATGTAGGTGAATAAGTAGAAAATTTTTCAAAGCTGATTACATGGAATTAATAGGATTGGAGGACATAAACCTTAACAATGAGCATATTGACAAGGAGAACCTAGAGACTAAAGATTCTACATTGGTAATCAAGGCAAAAGAGATTAGCATGAGCTCAAGTATCTCAAATCTATCTAATAACTCCTCTTAAACTACTAGTAGAGACTACTTCAATAGTTCTTAATGTAGATAAGACATATATTAATTTTAACACTATTTTTATCGCATATTGCTTATGTTTTAGATGAATGTAAAGGATTTAATGATTAATCTAAGAGGTATTATCATTTTAGGTCATATTTTAAGGCATAGAAGGAAAATAAGCAAATTTAGAGAAGAATTGGAATGAGATGAAGCATTTTTGAAAGAATTGGTGAAGAACCATGCAAAATGATATGGTACTGTTCTAAACCAAAAGTAGGAAATGATAGTAAATGTACTAATGAGGCCTACTCAAGGTAGTTAAGCCAAATAGTGGAGGCACTCTTAAACTCATTGAGGCTTCTACTTTTACCTCCAATGTAAGTTCTAAGGAAGCAAATGTTAACCTTACTCTTGTTACTCTAGGATAAAGAAGAAAATCTAATAGGGAGCCCAAAGCTAAAAACTCATTAAACTATTTGAAATCTTAATTCTTGTGTAAGTCTATACGTATGTCCACCTGATTATAAAATGCATTCAATTCAAATAATACAACCTTATATTACATATATGTCCTTAGGTACAACACTACATAACACCTATACATTACCATCTAAGGGTTGTATTAAGCTCTATAAAAAGGTATACACGCCCTATGTTTCCTTATTTTACACCATTTTCCTCTCAAAATCCTCTGAAATTTCACCTTTCATTTTACCTTTTAGTGAGATAAACCACCCTTAGCCCTCCTAAATCATACTTAAGGTACCTTAAAACACAATTAAACTTTTTCACCAATTTTTTTATCAAGGCATTTTTCTATAACACTCTTATTTCTAGTTTTTAGATGCATCTTAGGATATTTAATATTATGAATTTCTTTTTATTCTTATTTTATTAATAGGTATCTATTATTCACAATTCTTTATAGTTTTAGAAAAAATCACTTAGGTGAATTGAGCCTTATATGTGCTTTATATGATCAAAAATACTTGGTATGACTCATATAGGATACTCTAGTAAATTAATATTATGGATTGGTCAGTTTAGGCTTTGTAATGGAATAAATGGCATAAGAGTGGTATTCTAGCATTGCAGAAGATGGGAAACGGTTATAATTGACATAAACAATAGAAATAGGACATGGGAGTATTATAGGTCAATGAAATTGCATTTAAAAGTGAATTTTTTACATTTGACATGTTTTTACATTATACTCCATATTTATATATTTATATGGTATTTTCATTAGCTAAACTATGTTTTCCTATAGGTATTATACTATAGTAAGGACTTGGGAATTACCTAGACCACCCAAAAGTTCTATGCATTAACAGCCACCCAAGAAGTCTAAAGTGGATGCCATTACCTCATCATTACGCATAGTTGCTTTAAGGACACATATATCAAGGAGGCAATAGAGGTGAGCATAGACACCTTTAATGCCACCACCACCTCTAATAGAATCACATATTCTTATTGAGGAGTAATACCAGTCAAATTACCCACTGCTCAATTTTATTACAAAAATACAATGGAAGAGGTACGAAGCCTTTTGTACTAGATATTTTGAGGTTTCCTACTTTATTTACTACGATGTCCTCAGATAGGTCAATCTTGCCAATAAGGTATAACGTTGAAGTTTATGTTCACCTTAAAGATAGATGATATGAAAATTGTATGGAAGAACACATCTGCCATTCTCTTAGGAACTTGGAGGGGTGGACTATAATATGAGCTATAGCCAATTTAGATCCATTTTGGGTTTTAAACTAAGGAGTTGATGGACATCAAATACACTAAAAAATAGAACCTAATTTTGCATAGTTAAATTTGAAGTAGTGGTAAGAAAGGATCATATCTAGAGAGAATGTGAGCTTAGCTTTTGCAATAAATAAACCAATGTAGGTTAGGTGGGTGGGGTTGGTTGAATTTGATTAAAAAAAGTAAAACTAAAATATTAAAGACAAATCAATATATACAGTAAAAAATTGATAAAAATTAGTCAATGGGTTTTGAATCCAATTCGCGATTTAATCTCGATCTTCACATAAAAGTTCATAATCAATCATCATACTGAAATCTCTTTGAACTATTAACTATAAATTAACAACATGCTTTGTTAATCCCATTTCCCCCTTAATTTGTAGCCAATTTAAACAAGTTCTTTAATAAGGTCTAGCTACCAAACAACCTTTTTTTAGATTTAGTATGACAACTACATTACATAATAGAAACTAAGCCATAATCACATAAGTTCGGGTCATTTAACCTATGATATGTTATCCTTAATGATGCTTAACCATTAGTTTACCACAAATTAAATCAGATGTACAATGATTACGTAATGAAATCTAAATTGCAGCAATGAATTCATACACGAATAATTTAGTAGGCCTATCTAAATCATTCATACATAAATATAAAAAAATTAGACACAAAATATCATATTCAACCCTAAAAGAGAGTTAAAAAAACATTACTAGATTAATCAACATTCAAACATGTTCATCAGTTAGCCTTGGTATCCCTTTTGAAATGGAAAGATGAAGTTAGGTTCCTTACATCTCTCCAAAAAGAAAGGAATCTACCTCATTTTGAGTCGCTAAGATCTTCATACCCATTTTTCCCTCTTAAACACCCTTTTATAGTGCAAAATTAGGATTGAGTTATTATACATGATCAGTTACACCGACTTGTATGTGACCATTTATGTTAATTTGGCAGAAATTACAAAGTTACATGGTCCTAGGGAGATATACAACCAATTTACACAGTTGTGTAGGTCACCTACTTGATCGTGTAAGTCTCAACATAGGTGAAGTCACAAGGTTGCTTAAAACAACATCTTTGAGCTTGTACGCATTTCCAGTGAGTTACACATTCCTATACACAACTGTGTAAGTCACACTAAATCTAATTCTTTCATTATTTGTCCCATCTTCACCCTAATTCATCTCCTTTTTACTCTATAAAGACAAAAAAGATTGAACATCAATAGAATAACTCTAAGCTTCTTGCTGCTTGAACTTATACATAAAACAAAACAAGAACCAAAATAAGCATCTTAAATGCATATAATGTTAATCACTAAGCATTAGGGAATCTATATATAAAAAATTAAGCACTTAACAGGAGTGTGTTGAGTCATTAACATCAAGTAGGTTTTATATTGACTAAGATTTCCTAGACACAGATGTGAGGAGTTACTGGTAGTTGATGGTGATCGCACAACCTTAACACCCTATGACATTCAAATCTCCCTAGTTGAGTGCATAAGATCCTTCTCAAATCTTTATGTGTGATAAAGGAGAGCACAGGTGTTATAACTGGAAGGGACTTACACATCTTATATTAGATGTGCTATAGGTAAAGAACTATTCTTTTCATATAGTTGACCTAGGTCTACTTCAACATAGCTAATTTTAGGATCATCGATAGAGACTCGATCATCATATGCTTGGTATGCAAGCTAGTAGTATCTTTAAAAGATATAGATTTTATAGTGCCAATGACTCCGACGTCATCACATCACAGATCCTTAGGGCAATTTAGATGATCAAGTTAAGGATGGACAATTGAGAACAATATTTCATACTCATTAATGCACCACTACAATTAGATGAGGAGGCAACTATTTAAGAGGATCATATCATAGGGCCTAATAGAGAGCCTACAATACCAACACTGCCACCACCATCATCATCCCACAACTAGTTATTTTTTCATATCTTGAGGAGTACAAGCACTAGTTAGGTGACACCATGGTGCAGATAATGCATTATTTAAAAGTGGAGATTTAACCTCCACCATTGTGACCATAAGAGACAATTAGAAGAGTGGAGATGGAGTACATACCAGTGGCTAGAGGTCGAGATGACTTTGAGGAGCCCAAGGAACTAAAGAAGGATAGAAAGCATGAGGAGCCCAAGGCCCCAGTTGATGAGGAGCATATTGCAGGTGTTGACATTAGAGAATTAAAAGATATTTTCTCATCAATTACAAAGGAGACTACTATTCCTCGTGATGATGATGATTTCTTTTAAGAACTGATATGTTCTTGATTGATTGTATATTTATTAAATAACATTTAGTTATTAATCATACAAAATTGCTTAAGATGCTCACTTTAGTTTATAAATGATTTTAGGCACAATTTAGAAGAAAAGGAGCTAAAGTGAGTCAAAAGTACTATATTTGGGCTATTTTTCAAAGATTCGTATTCATTTGTCTTCCTAGAGAAAAAAAGAGGATTCAAAGCAAGAAGAAGACAAGAAAATGAAGCATAAGTGTGAGAAGAGGGATAGTTGTCCCATTTAATCTTACACCTTTAATATAAATAGACAGAACATGTGACAACAGAGGGTTATGAATGTTTTGGTGTTTTTAACTGGGAAAAGAGTGTAGCCTTCGGGAGAATAAAAAGGGAAATGGAAGCTCTCAACTGTGAAAGACCCTTAGAGGGCTAGACATCCCAATCCAAGTTTAGAGATGACATCGACATCGATGAACTAGGTTAAGCATTCCTTCCTTGTATTTATCTTTCTCTCTTTAGGAATTGATTGTGTTATCCTATGGGTATGGATTTGGGTTTGTATATGGATGATCATATTCTCGTTATCATTTGATTGTTTGTATATTAACTCATAGCTAGAATTTTAATATAATCTATAACTGTTATATTTAAGATTTATTTTTAGTGACTAATAGTTCGTAATCATAAAGGATAATGTAATCTATGTTAAATGACCAAAGCATACATGGTTGTTGCTTAGATTGGTTTATTTCTCTAGTTCATAATGCGACTATCCAATTACATATAGAGATCGTATCCTAGGTATTTGGTGGTTAGGTTTATTAACAAGCATATCTTAATTAAACACTACCTAAAGGAAATCTGGGATTAACAGATCTTGTTGTTAACCTACGACCAATAGTTGCTAAGAAAGGTTTGAGAACAATAAATTAATGAAGTATGATCAACTAAGTGTAAGCTGAGATTAAATCAAAGAATCGGAATCCCAACAAATTCGTCACTTTCGTCTTTTTCGCATTTTTCTTTAATTTGTTTTAAATAGTTTGGCTTTACTTTATTTTCTTATTTGAAACCAAACCAAACCCCCCATAACCTAAAAATTGATTTTTTTCATAACAAAAGCTAACTGAACACTCTCTGTAGGATTGACCTAGATTCATCATTGTCATAGTTGTAGGTCTACTTTATTTTGCGTAGCATTATGACACAATATGTCAATTTTGGTGCTGTTGTTAGGGTGTATGGTTGACTGCGCATCGGTACGTTAGTCAAAATAAAATAATTAAACTACTACTATAGTTGTGGTGAGTCTAGGTCGATCCCACAGAGAGTGTGTGTAAAGTTTATAAAATGAAATTAACTGGTGTTTAGGTTTAACGGGGGGTTTTGGACTTTTGGAATAAGAAAATAAAATGAAACTAACTAATAAAAACAAATTAAAGAAAACATGCAAAAAATGATAAAAGTGG
>JAOQMP010082666.1:0-17879 GCA_027563575.1 Erythroxylum pedicellare
GATGTGATATCATTAATTTGGATATACTAGACCATGTTATACTCCTTGATTGGATAAAGCAGTAGATTTCATAAGTTGTAGACATGAGTTGTTTAGAGTTAACATGTGGATGCTTACTAAGGGTAGTAAGTACATTAGATTAACCTACTATGAGACAATCATATGGATATTATATTCCAGTGTCAAGGATAGTCTTATTATAGCAATGGTGCAAGTATCATTTAACTTGAGATGCTCAAGGATATCTAGGATACTGATCCTATGCTTTGATTCCATTCATCAATGCCTTTCAGAGGTTACTCATAAGGTAGTGATTGGGTACAGCTTAAGGTATTTAGAAGTAATTGAGTAGTCAATAAAAGATTCACCACTCCTGATAGAAGGAGATAATACCCACAACCTTTTGTTGGGGTCATTACTTAGGAGTCTTTGGCCAGAGCATATTGGTGTCATGAATAGAGTATTCAATGATACATAGAGTAATGAAATCCTCAGGACAAGATCTAATATCAGTTGGACTAGATGTGATATAGTCAGTCTAGTAGGAGCTGACACTTTGACCATACTTTGAACTAAGTAGGGTATAGATGGTGAAAGGACGAATTGCATAGCAACATTACGTATGGAAGGGTTTATAGTCAAACCATTGACTTTTCGGTCAATTGGGGGTCATGACGTGTTGTTAGATATTGCTCTTGACTTACTTGAATTAAGTGTTAATTCAAGTGGGCAACATAACTGGGAACTTAATGGGTCACACACATAAGAGATCCAAAGGATGAGTAAAATAGTCTTAAATGGTGATTTAAGATATGAAAGAGTGTTTTGAGATTGTATCGCGATGGGATCATGGTATCATGGTAGAAAACATTGCATGGAATGGATTAGAAACAAGTGTTATTGGTTACTAATTTAGTCATTAACTCTCAAAACTTCCCTTAATGTATGTTATTCATAGTCATTAACTTCCCATAATTTCCATTAATGCATGCTATTCATGACCATTAACTTCCCATAACTCTCCATTAGTGATGGCCATTATGGAAGGCCAAATGGTGCAGCACATGTGAAAGAAAGGTTCTTTCTTACACACACACTCTTTTATCTCTAACTCTCACAAGAGTTCTTGTCTTTGCTAGCATAAAGAAAGAATTCTAGCCATCTCCTAGTAAGGTTTCATCCTTGTATCTTTGTGTGTACTTTCATTAGAGATGGTCTACGTTGATCATAGTGGCTTACGACAACCCAACACGGAGAAGATTAAAAAACAAAGGAGATCATCTGAAAGGCATGTAAACATTTTACATTTCATGTATTTGTTTTCTATATCTATATGCATGAGTAGATCTAGTTTTTGAGCTTCCATTATATTTTCCGCTACGTATATTTGACATATATTATGTATGCAATGAATGATTGAAACCTTACAAATCTTACATAAGCCCTTCCCTTACACTTCACCAAAAACCCCTTATAACTAATCGTTACTTCTTTACTTACGCTTATTGCAAGCTGTCCTAACTCTCTGCCTTTGGCTCATCTTATCTCTGGAATCTTGCCTATGAATTCCACTTCCCCTTCACTCACAAATTCGACCTCCATTCCTCCTAAATATGTTACTCCTCCCTTAAGGTCCTTGCATTAGGTGGTGAGGAACATTTCATCATTTGAAAGTCTCAAGCTTACCCTTTAACCATACAAACATCAAGATTCTAGCTTAATTAGCTTGTTTTAACCATAAGGGCATAGTGTAGATGTAGCTAACACTAGCGAATATGGGTTGATCCATGAGGACTAGAATTACGAGTACTTAATGTATTTTTTTATCTAGCCTAACAAATTATTGTGGAGATGATTAATCAAACTCAAAATTAAAGTAATAAACTAAAATAAATCATCACAATTGATTAACTAGAATGAATATTAAACTAATAAATAATCAAAGAAGAAAGTGGTACCTAGAATTCAAATCCCCTTAAGACTTCGTATGCAATCATGACTTCAATCATCAATTTAATCTAAAGTTCATTGGACTGTTGAAATTCCTTAAATGTGCTAATATTTTTAAAACCTAATCCTAGGTTCATTAATTGAAATCTCTTTCTAATTTAAACCCCTAGAATTGCATTAATTGATTTATGAATTTCACTAACAGGTTTGACCTTAATCTAAAATATTTATGTCAACTTATCTTTAGGTTTGCTTATAACTCCTTTCAATTAATCAACCTTAAATACATCAAAATCACACATTAATCAACCTACTAGCTGTATTAATTCAAGAACAAACAAAAACAAATAATTGAGTCTCAATGAAACTAAAGAATTAATTAAAATAAAATAAAATAAAATAACTATAAGGTTTATGTTATGAATCATCTAATCTAAGTACCAACAAAGGTTTAGTTCCTAATCATGGAAGACATAAAATCAAAACTAAAGGAAAAATAAAAAAAACTAAATGAAAAATGATGGAATCCCTTTTAATCTTTATGAAATCCACTCCAAATGTGTTTTCTTTCTTGTTCTTTGTTCTCTTTATCATCTTATGCTATCAATTTGGGTTTCTAAGCCTCCCTCTTTCTTTTCCTCTTAATTTTTCCTTTGATGATTTGAAGATTAGGGTTCTAGGTGGTACACGATTGTGTTGGTGACTGTGTTGATTGAAAATAATGATGAAACCCTCAAATTCGAAAAGAACATGGGGCTTAAAATACAAATAAGGCATCAACACAGGTGTGTTAGGCTCTAACATGGGTATATTGATGTTTTGTAACTATAAAACTTCAAAATCACTTATTTTGCAACAAATATGGCCATGATGAGGTACATAAAATCAACATGAGTGTTTTGGTGCCCATATGCTTTTTGAACATCTTAACTTGGTCAAAATAAATCCAAATAACCTTAAACTCATCGTTATTGATTCCTTTTAGTCCAAATTAGTGAATTACTAGCTAAAAACATAATAGGAATGGATTAAATACCAAAAACAATAAAAAAAACTCAAATAAGCAAGCAAAATGCACTAAATGTAAACCTAAAAATATAAACAATTAAGCACTTATCAAAATCCCCCACATTTAAGAATTTGCTTATTCTTAAGTAAATTAATTTAATTATTCTCAAATTAATAAAAATTTACTTCAAGAAATTATTAAACACAAGAAGGATATCCATCAAGATTTTTTTTATTATTCGTTCAATTATAAAGTTCATTGAATTGTTAAGCACTTAACTACTTGGATCAAATTATAAATCAATCTAATTCGCTCCATAATTCTTCAAATTTTAACTCAATCAACACCATTTCACTTAATGTATAAAATGTACACATATGAGAAAAATTCAAAAAGCTTTCAACATTTTCATACCCCTTACTAAAAACAAAACACTAAACTTAAACAATATATGAGCATTTAGACGTTCGTTTGAAAAGTGACCTAACATTTTTACGTGAAAGTAAACACCTTGCCATGACTACCCTTGATTACTCAATTAGGTCACTATGTCAAATGACTACTTATACCACTCTTTAACTTTGAACGTTTATTAGTACAAAACCAACGGGGTGAAATTATTTATACTTATATAGTCACTTACTATTATACTTTCTTCTTTCCTTTTGTCTTTTTTTTTTGTATTGGGTAATGAAAATGACCAAAAAGAATTCACATTTAAATGAATGCATGTATTATACACAAAGTATTATAATGAAAATAAGGTGTTAATTCTTGAAATTAATGAACTAAATTGAAATTAATTTAATCATTAAAGCTCATAACTATTTTCCTAAAAAATAAAAATCATAATCCTAACCTAACTTATAATGATTCATCTTGATCAAAGTCTTTAAAAGAATTTCCCAAATTATTCATTATTGATCTAATCATAGTGAAATTGATAAGATTGACTACTAGGTCCCTCCCCTACACTTTAGTTATACATTATTATTAATGTGCAAAGTATACAAGAATAATGAAAATTATGGAAAATAATGGAGGAGGTAAGGATAACTACTACTCCTCTAAAAGTAAAAGAACGTCAACCCTATCCAATATCATTAATATCCACCTATTGCTATTGAATCTTCTCAACTCTAATGCATAGGGATGATGTTGCCTTTATAGCTTGTGGAACTCCATCAAATCTCAAGTAACAAAAATTAGATGCAAAAGAATAAATCTATTACAATAATCTAAACTATTAATAAAAATCCTTCAAACTAATCAATCAAAACAGAAACACCTAATTGTTGGGTTATCTCCTAACTAGTTCTTTATAAGTCTTTTAATTGGAGTTCTCAATAATTCCTTCTTCAATATGGATTTGTAATTAGTTGGCTTGCTTTTACCTGTGTTTCCAAATAAAGGTTTATTAGCCTACAAAAGGCCACATACTGCAATATAATAAGGACGTACAATTAATAAAACTAAGTAAATCCCCTAATGCCCTTTTAATAACAAAATATTAAATGTAATAAGAAACAATAAAACTCCTTGGACCTTTGATTGACTCTAATAGTTTGTTTATATGGGAAGTAGGAGCCCTCCATATTTAAGATGAATGTTGATAATTCCTTGATAACCTCTTTACTTGCCTTCTCCTTTTCATCTTCCCCTATCTCCTTTTAAACATCTACTTCCTCCGTTTCTTCAACCTCTAAATTATCTACATTCCATAAAGTTATGGTATTCATATGTTCCCTAAAATTTAACTTGGTGTATCAGAATAAAGTATATGGCTCTTCATTTTTATAAGGAGTAGCCTATATTGAAGCAACAAATTTCATAAGGGCATCTTTATGATGTTAATAATCCTCATGCTGCTATTATTGCAAAAATCTAAATGAAGCATAATCATTCCATACAAAGTTATAATAACTGCTCCACTCTATATTATAAGTATTCTCATATGAGGTGTCTTGAGGTCAATTCTCCATATAAATTGGAGTCTCCACATATATTCTACTTCATAACATTCATGATTACGGTGGTTTACCCCATAAATGTCATAACACAATATGGATGTCAATTGAGCCTTCGAATACATGTCATCATATCTCTTGTTCCAAGGTTCCAATGCTACCATAAGTGATGGCGTACTATAGTCCCCTTTAGAATATTATCCTCTCCATCCTTTTATTGTGTTTGGTAGCTATAATAATGAATAACCAAATTCTACAAATAATCCACAAATATAAGATCAAGAAAGAGAGCTATAATTATTAAAAAAATATAAAAGAAAAGAAAAGAAGAATGTAAAAGAAAAATAATGATTAAATTAATTGAAAAATCAAGTGTTCCTAATATCCTAGTCCTAGACAATGACACCAAAAACTTGATTGAGTTGTTTTATCCACAAGCACACAGTATAATTATAGCTAGCATTGGTGAGTAATCACTAGCACTTACCATCTTTTTTATCTAATCTAACAAATTATGGTGAAGTTGATTAATCAAATTCAAAATTAAATAATAAACTAAAACAAAGCAATACAATTGATTTACTAATGAATATTAAACTAATAAATAATCAAAGAAGACAATGGTATATGGAATTTGAATCCCTTAAAACTTCTCATACAATCGTGACTTCACACATCAATTTAATCTAAAGTTCACTAGACTTTGGAAATTCTTCAATTATGCTAATATGTTTCTCCTGACTATTAAATCTTAATCCTAGTTAATTAATTGAAATATCTTTTCAATTAAAACCCCAAGAATTACATCAATCAATTTATGAAATTTACTAGTTAACCTACCATGCGACATGTAGCTCACACTCCTTACCTCTCGTCTTTAGCCTCTCATACCTTTACCCTCTTGTTATGCATGATCTACATGTGATAAAGTTTCTAGCCATCATCGTCAAGCTCCCATCTTCTTTATGCTGTCTAAAGCCCTATTGTCTTATTTGCTTCCTTCTGCTACCATTTTCCCTAAATAGTTTTTCTTTTTCATCACTATGTTTTACCCATTGGTCCTTACCTTAATTATTTCCTTTTCTCGAAGTATTTCAACTGTAGCTAAATTTTCTTGCCACTGAACTCCTTACATCCCATCTAATCCATACCATTTCCAGCTTTGAACCCTTATTTTGGCTATTCCCCTCAGCCTATTGTCACCTCAAAAAGCCCCCCTTCTGAACCTGAACCTTCCAACCCACCCTCAAGCAATCGCGACTTCAAGTAATAAGAGACTTTAAGCCTAAAAGTAAACTATGTCCTTTAGAAATGCTTAAAGTAGGAGCTCATAGAATGAGTGCAATACTCATTGGCTATATCTTGGAGGAAAGAGTTATGTTTCTAGTGATGAAGTCGTGGACTTATACCAATTGGAAGCAATATGGTTTGTGTAATATGCTTGTTAATAGCAAAAATGTCTTCTTCTTTAAGTTCTCTTATCCTTACTTAATGAAGAAAATTATTAAGGTCAATCCATGGAACCTACTTAGCAAACCTATCCTACTTTAGACATGCCAACTATATTTAAATTTAAATGATATGAAATAGATGAATATTTTGATTTGGATGTGCAAATATGGGGTACCTTTAGAATATTAGATAATAGCAGGTTGAGCCACCTGGCCAGCTTGGTTAGAAAGTCAATCTATACGGACAAGGCTACTGCTGAAATAAAGAGGATCATTTTACTATAATCTACATTTTGGTAGGATCCATAAGTGAATTGTTTGAGGAAATCCCAATATTAAGGTTTAATAAGAAATATAAGCATGTTAAAGTTGTCTTGAAGTTGTATTATGCATAGAAAGCTAAAGTGCTAAACTTTAAATAGCTATGATAATCCATGTGGACATTGTTCAAAATGGTTGAATTTTAGGAGCTTATTAGTTTGGAAGAAAATAAAGATAGGAATTAGTATGAAGCCAATATAGTATTTGAGGGAGAATGCAAAGATAGCGAAGATAAGGAACCAAGTAAAGCTAAAGAACGAAATATTGACTCTCACCTACGAACTATAAGTACTCAAGTCACTTAATCAAATAAACATGATTGTACCACACCTTCCAAAAGGATTCTTACCATGAGGGGGGAAAGGAATGGGTAAAGCATTAGCTAAGGAAGACACCAATGTGAGCTTTAAATCAATCTCTAGAAAGAATTCTAATATGAAGAAAAAATCTTCTTCTTTGGATTCAAAAATATAAAGATCATAGGGTAGAACAATGAAGGAGCTAATGCTCCCTCAAAGAAAATTATGCTTAAAGATTTCATATTGGAAAATATGCTAGATTTAGTTGGCATTTTGGAGTCTAGAATCATGTTAGAAATTTATAACCTCTTTAATCTTTTGCCTATACATTGGAAGTAAATCACAAATCACTCAAGCCATCATAATGATAGAATCCTTGTCTTTTTTAATGCTAATAAAGTAGAGGTATGTGATTTCCTAAGCTCAAATCAACTAATTCATATAAGAGTTAAGGAAAATAGGCTAATAATGAAATGGACATCTCCTTAGTATATACTCACAACACTACACTCTAAAGAACCTCTCTATAAATGAAGCTCAATAATTTTTCACTGAACATTAAAATACCATGGCTACCACTTGAGATTTCAACTCAATTATTCACCTTGAGGAAGCAAAAGGATGCACATCATGCAAATAACTATATCCAAACTTGATATAGTGCCTATATGATATCTAAGGAGCACTTACCTTATAATGGAAATTTTTTTATATGGAGCAAAATTAGATGGGAGATTAATTCATAAGGAAGAAATTAGATCGCACTCTTACAAAGATAAAGTGGTTTAAATCCTTTCCTACCTATAAGACCTTATTCCCTACTTTAACCCTTTAAGCTTATTCCCTAGTCATTGTCCATACAGTTCCTATAAGTTTCAGCCCCAAAATTCCCTTTAGATTCAACAATTTCTTACTTGATTTAAGAGGTTTTGATGAGGTTAGTTGGAGAGGAATTAGTTCCAAGATCATAGGAAAAAAGCAATGCATTTGTGTAAAGAAGCCAATGATCATCAAGGAAGAGGTCAAATTGTTGTTTAGGATGAATGTATACAACACGCATCAGTTGTTTAACATTACCAAGGCTTCACTCAACAAGATTTAGACTGAGTTATACAATAATCCTTCTTTCTCAATCCTCTAATACCTTGAGAAACAAGCAATTCATAACTTCTCTAAAGATCTAAATTTTGATTTCTCTTTAATGTCACAAAGATCAAAAGTTGCTTAGATGAAAGGTGGGGATATTAGCTCTTCTTTTTTCCATAGAACTATCATGAATAGGAAGGCCATAAACAAAATTATTTCCTTAATAAAGGTAAATACAATTCTAACCTCTCAAATTCAGTTACTAAATGAAGCAGCTAAACACTTCTCAAACTTCTTAGGGTCACCTTCTAATGCTAGTATTCAATTGCTTTACCAAAAGAGATCATTGAAGGAAACTTACTCATACTAAGAAAGAGATTCTAGCTAAACGAATACTCAGGGCACTAGTGGCAAATTGATTTCACATAATTTTTTTCATCAAGACTTGGCCCCTCAGTAAAAACATGGTTATAGATACTATCATGGAAATTTTCATGGAGAAAACTATATTGAAGAAAATTAACATAATGTTCATCACACTTATTCCTAAAAGAAAGGAACAAATTTCCTTTAGTGACTTTCTTCTAATTGCATCCTATAACTCAATGTTCAAATTGATTTCTAAAATATTACCAAAGAGGTTTAAAAAGGGTCCTTCAAAACCACATCAACCAGTCATAGTAAGCCTACATTCTAAACATAATAATAGGGGATCATATCTTCTTATTGTAATAGCTTCTCAGGAACTATTTAAAGAAAGGGGGAAGAAAGGGGGAAGCAAGAATTGAACCCTTAAAATTGACTTTACGAAGGCCTATGACACTGTGTATTGGACATTTATATTGAACATATTAAAAGCCTTTAAATTTCTTGAAAATTATGTTACATGGATATAATAATGCCTATTAACTGCATCTTTTAACATATTAGTCAATAGGGAACCTACAAGAATGTTCAAGAGTTTCAGTAGGGGGATCCCATCTCCCCTACCTATATTCATTAGTTATGGAAGTCTTTAATAGAATCTTTAAAAGGATTATGAAAAGAAACAACTTGTTCAAATTTCATGCCAGATGTAGGAAGTTGGGAATCCTTACCATGAACTTTGCAAATGACTTAATGTTATTTTTAAGAGTAAATGGAAGCTTCATAACCTTATTCTGTACTACCTTAAAGATATTAAGTAAGTTATTTGGTCTTAAAATAAATAAAGTAAAGAGTCACAGTTACCTTTATAACAAATCCTTATATAAGACTCAATGGTTACCTTCTATATTAGTTTCAATATCTTTTAACTTTTAATAAGCTATCTTGGCATCCTTAGTTTAGGATATGAGGCTGGAGTAGTAAGGCACTATCCCTTGCAAGTAAAGTTTGGTTCATCTTATTAGTTCTTAGCTTCATCAATTTGAATTAGGTAACTTATAAGGCTTTCCCTTAAGCATTCATTAAAACCATAGATAAAGTATCTAAGAGACTTTTATTATCTGGGTTCAAATAAAATGAATCAAAAGCTATGACTAAATGGTTTGTGGTAAATTTACCCAATGATTAGGGCAATTTGAAAGGGCTTCCTCTTAAAATATCAAATATGGTGATGCTTATTAGAATAATTTATGGACTTCATATAGACAAGCAAAAGTGGGCTCATGAGTATTACATCAAAGGTGATAGTTTTTAAAGTTTCAAGCTTCCAAGTTCTACCTCTTCAACAATAAGATTCATGGTTAAAATCAGAAATAGAGTAATGATGGATTTTCAAAATGTGATAAGCAATAGTAAGGGCTCTTCCTTCTAAATTGACAATTCATCACTATTTGGTCCATTTGAGAATGTAGGCTTCTTATCCCCTCTTAGAAATATCATTGTAAATAATTCCATAGTGGTGATGGTGCTTATACACAAGGAGATGATAATGAATGCACTACCTTTGTCAAACTTTACCACCTTCTTAAACAATATCGTTTAGAAAAACACTGATGAAGAAAAGGTGATATGGAAAAACATAGGTTCTGGCAAATTTGCTAACTCTTCAAGTAGGGAAGTCTTCATTAGCTCTACGATGTGAGTACCTTGGTCCAAAATAGTATGGTGTAAATACTTACTCCTTTAAGCATCCTTCACATTATGGCTTGTAGTGAGAGGCAGACTCCTTACCATAAATAGATTAAACAAATACATAGCATTCTCAAACTAGTTTTTACTAGGTAAAGTCACGCAAGAGACATTAATTCATTTACTTTTTCATTACAAATTCACCATAATTGTATAGGAAACTTTCCTAAATAAGTTCAATATGAGAGAACCCCTATGAACTAACATGATATAGTAAAATGAAGTGAATGATATTGGCACAATAAATAGATGGGTTTATTGCCTTTCCTTTTCATGTCTTATTACATCAATATGTGATGAAAGGAATAGGTACATTTTCCTTAACCTCAGCCAAAGTAAAGAAAGGTTCACCAATAAGCTCATAATATGTGCTTAATTGTTGATACATTTAATCCATTATAGTTAGTGATTAATGCCTTAAAATGCTTAGGATACTTACTTTAGCTCATATTTGATCTTAGGAACATTTTAGAAGTGAAGGAGCTAAAATGACTAGAAAGCATATTTATTGAGTCATCGTCTCAATTTTCATACTCTATTATCTTCATGGAGCAAGAAGAAGAAAAAGAGACAAAATTGAGCATCAAAATGGAGGTTATCGCTGTAATAATTAAAAAGTTACAACCATGAGACCGAGGTTGTAACATGAATTACAAGGATTATTTTATCTTACCAAGAGACACCTCATGCTCTCCCATTTCATGCCTGCTGTCCATTTTTAACCTAACCTAGCTTTGGAAGATATAAAATGAACATGAGGTGGGTTACAACAAAAAGGGAAAAAAAAAAAAGAGGTAGCTGGAATGGATACATCACATGTAAGGCACTTGTCCCATTTTCCTTAAAAACCTAGCTTTTAAAGATGTAAAAAAAGAGGAAACTGTGACAGCATAAGGGTGTGTGAGTGGTGGAGAATAAAAGGTGAGTGTCAGCTTCTAAAAAAAAGAGGTGGATAGTTAGAACAAGGTGAATAACCGAGAGAGAGTGAAGTAGCTTGATCACCTTGTTCTCTTCGGTTAAGCCACCAATCCCATTGATTTTAAGCTAGCTTTTATCATAAAGAAAGGAGGTGATGGTTGGAGCAAAATGGAGTGTCTTTTGAGTAGAAACTAAAGGATAGGAATGGGAGAAAGGAGCAACTATCACATTTGAATAACCTGGTATTTTATTAGAAAGCCATGTGTGTAAGGTGATAGAAAAGAGGATTTGGAAGGGAAAAAAAGACCAGACCTGATTCTTCTTCAATTCTAGTCAATTTTTAACAATGATAGGGAGATTTTTGGCTGATTCTAGGAGCTTGATGGAGAAGAATGAGGGCTAACCCACCCCACACCGGTTCAGAGGTGCAATCGATGTCAAAGAGCACATTTAAGCTTATGTCATTGTGTATCATTTTCTTTCCCTCTTTTTCAGATTGTTTACATTATCTTGAGATTAATGATTGGGTATTGTGTAAGAATGCATTTTATACTTTATTGAATCATTTTTCATGAAAACCGATTGCTAGAATTTGAATACAATATGTAATAGTCGTGTTTGAAGTCATATGTAGCAACTAACGGTATTAAATCATTTGTGATAACGTAGCATATTTTAAAGAGCCCAAACTTGTGTGACTATTGCTTAAATTGGTCCATTTTTCTCAATTGTATTACGACTATCCGATTAAACTTAAAGAGTTATTTCTAGGTTATCCAATAGTTAGGGTTAACTAATGAGATCTCTTTAATTAATTATGATCTAAGGAAAAATTGGGATCAACAGAGCTTGTTATTAATTCACGATTAATAGTCTAAAGAGAGGTGTGAAAACCAAAGAACCAGATTTCAAATCATTCATCAATTTTATCACTTGGCTACTATTTAATTTGAGTTATTTTTATATACTCAATTTTACTTTGTTTTCTAATTTTCATTGAACCAAACACCCCCCTCCCCCGTTTTATATATAGGTATAATTTAGGAAAGTAATTGGATTTAATCTCTATGGGATCGACCTAGACTCACCTCTACTATAGTTGCAGATCTAGTTTATTTTGTGTAATGTACAATGTGTTATACCAATTTTGACACCATTGTCGGGGATTAATATCCTTTTCTTTTATGAAATTATTTCTTTTGTTTTATTTTTATTTGTGGTTAATTTCTTTTCTTGTTTGGTTAGTTACTTTGTATGACACTATCTTCTCACCATGGTGAACTAAAATTTAATCCATAACTTGAAAGAAAATTACGTAGAGCAAGAAGACAAGTTGCACAAAGTTAAAAGGATTCGTCATCATCTAATAGGAAACTTGATTCATCACCAGGAATTTAATTAGTTTTAGATTTGCTTTCCAATTCCTCTAGTGATTCCATTTCTAAAACTGATTCTAACATGGTAGGTCAAAACAATGATCACACTCTTTAAGTAGTTAACTTCTCTTGATTTTAATCACCAACCTTTATGTATTGATTTTATAGCTATTGATGTTGCTTTTGAGCTTAAATCTGGTCTAATTCATCTTTTTCCTACTTTCTCTAGTATGTTAGGTGAAGATCCTTATAAGCACCTCAAGGAATTCCATGTAGTGTGATCTAGCATAAAGTCAACCAAAATATAAGAAGAGCAAATCAAGTTTAGGGCATTCCCATTCTCGTTGGGAGACACCACCAAGTATTGGCTTTGCTACTCACTATTTAGATCGATCACTAATTAGAATGAGATGTAGAGACCTTTTTTTGAGAAGTACTTCTTTGCTTCTCGAGCTATAAATATTTGAAAGGAAATCTATAGAATTCAACAACATCATGAGGAGACATTGTATGAATACTAGGAGCATTTCAAGAGGTTATGTGCTAGCTGCCTGTACCACCAAATCAGTGAGAAACTTTAGATCCAATACTTCTATGAGAGGCTTCTTCCACAAGAAATAAGTATGATAGATGCAGTAAACAGAGGTGCACTGGTAGACAAGACCCCATTGAATCCAAAATATGATTTCGAACTTGGCTGCTAACTCTCATCAATTCAACATTCGAGAGGACCCCTGACCATTAAAAGTCAGTGAAGCTAGTACTACTACATTGGAGCAACTGATAGCTAGGTCAACATCTTTAGTGAGGCAAAGGGCTATAAATGGTGCTCAACAAGTTAAGGTATGTGGAATTTGCATAATGGTAGGACATCCCACTAATATGTGTCCAAGAGACTTGAATAGAACAAGTGAATGCTTTTAGAAGTTTTCTGGGTCAAACACAAAGGAATCCTTGCTACTCGGTAGAGTATTAACAAAGGGAACTGAGGGATAAATCTCAAGTAGTTTTTGTAAAAGTGTATGAAACCCCAAAACTTTTGATTGCATTCTATTTATTAAATAAGCAGAAGTGAGAATAGCATCCCCCCAAAAATGATTTGGAACATTTGATGTGAGCATAATAGATTTAACAACTTGAAGAAAATGCCTATTTTTTTGTTCTAAAACACTATTCTGTTGTGGTGTATTAGCGCATGGGATTTGATGTATAATACCATTGTTGGTTAAAAATTGACCAAAGGATTGACTTAGATATTCTTTACCATTATCACTTCATAAAATCTCAATTTTTTTTATGTGAAATTGGTTTAGTATAAAGGAATAAAATTCCTCAAATAATTGAAAAACTTTTGCTTTTTCTTTCACAATATACACCCAAGTCAATCTTGTATGATCATCAATAAACGTTACAAACCATTTAAAGTCTTTTTTGGTTTTGACCCTTGATGGGCCCCATACATCACTATGAATTATGGAAAAATGCTTAGTGGGTTCATAGGCTCGAGGTGTATAAGAATTTTGGTGTGTTTAGAGAGTTGACATAATTCACATTAAAAAGATATTTCCTTTTTATTGAAAAAAGTTGGATATAATTGCTTCATGTAAGATAAACTAGGGCGGCCTAACCTATAGTGCCAAAGTGCAATTTCTTTATTAGAAGATAAAATAGCATGAGCTTTATTCCTTCTTAGGTTGCAAATGTAATATAATCCATCAAACTCCTTACCATTGCCAATCCTCTTCCCCGACTCCAAATTCTAGAAAACACAACCATCAGCACCAAAATTAGCTATGTAATTATGTTCTTTAGTAATCCTTTTCATAGATAATAGATTACAATCCAAGCCAGGCACATTAAGAACACCACTTAAGATCAATTTATCAGCAATTATAACAGTCCCAATCCCCTAAACTTTTAGAACCTGTCCATTTGCTACCCTAGCAATCTCATAAACAGGATAAGGCTGTAGATTAATAAGCAATGACTTATCACAAGTCATATGATCATTAGCCCCTGAATCAACAATCCAAAGACCATAATTTGGGGTTTGAACCCCTAAAGTAATACCAGTATTACCCGTTTGGACCATGTTACTTGTGGATACAACCTTTTCAGCCTTCACATCATACTTACTAAGAATTTTCCTTAGCAATTTTACATCACATTTTCCCATTGGTATGTTATCTCCCTCATTCTTGTCATACTTACTATGTAGCTTTTGTTCTTAGCCTTTGATCTGTTTTTCTGATTTGGAGGTTTCTCATGAATCTTCCAGCATGTGTCCTTCATATGTCCACCTTTTTGACAATGATCACACCACGGCTTACCCTGTTTTCTCTTAGATTCTGGCCCATTTGTTCCTTTGACAGCCATGACAGAAGATTTAGAGGGATTTTTATTGCTTGGAGTGCCATGCATCAGCAGCTTTCCACTTTCTTCACATTTCACCAGATTGACTGCCTCCATAATGGTTAGTAGTGGTCAGGCTGCCATGATTCTTGCATGAACCTCCTCATAAATAGAGTTTAGTCCTAAAAGAAATTCATAAACCTATTCTCTTTCCACAATTTTCTTATAGCATGCCATATCTTCACTGTAAGCCCATTGGTGCGGGTCATAGAGGTCCAGCTGTTGCCACAATTTTACCAACATGGTGTAATAACCAGTGACTAATTTCTCATCGTGCTTAGTTTCCCTCAGAATTCATTTGATTTGAAAGAGAGCAGCGGTATTTTCTATAGTGGCATACGTCATTTTGGCATTCTCTCATATCTCTTTTGCAATAGGTTGCCAGGACAAATTGCTCACCAATTTTGAGAGTCATGGAATTACCCAACCAGCTCAATCATCCACCCCTCCTATTTTGAGTCAAATGTAGCTGGTGGCTTGGCTGTGAGATATTTCTCTTTCCCTCTCCCTCTTATGAACTTAAGCATGCTACGGGACCACTATAAATAGTTGTTCCCATTCAGCCGATGGTTGGTTACCACCGGCAGCTATGTGTCAATGTTATTCTGAGAAGAGGACGAGTTTCCTGTGCCGATAATGGTGTTTGGCATTTCTGGGATCGATCCTGATGGAATGTTGCCTGATGGGCCAGTGCCAAAATTTTCCCCTGGCTTGACATGCCACGCTCCTATCATCTCGAATGAAACCATCCTCCTTTGCGTTTAAAGCTCTGATACCATAAACGAATTGGAGGATAATTTCTGTATGTTATTTCTCATAAATGACAGAAATACATATAGGGAAGATAAGCAATTGTTCTAAATTCAATCCCTTGATTATTGCCTAGAAATAAGTAAATAATATCCCATGAAATTAGGGACCATAAATGGAAAAGATAAAACGATATTTTAAGAAATAAACTATTGAGCAAATAAGGAAACGAATAAAGTAATAAAACTGATAATATTCTTCGAACAATTTTTGACAAGGCAGCTCTATCTGAACATCGCAAATTGAGTATGCAATTATGACCCCATATTGCCTTAAAATCTCTATTGTGAAGTTATGGATATTACTAACATAGTTTTAGATTCATGTAGAGGAAGGTGTTCCAAAGATGCCTAGGTGCTTCTAAAGATGATGATTTGGAAGATAGGAAGAATATGAACTCCAGTTTTGGGTAAAGCTATCTAACAATCTCAGTGGAGTTGAAAGATTTTTAGAATTTGGTTTCTCAAAATTAACAGTAAGAGAATTGAAGTGTGAGGACCGTCCCTTAACATGAACTTGTTTGGGGTTGAAATACATGCTTCTGGAATGTCATGATTTGTTAGGCAAACTAGACATTCCTTCAAATAATATAGATGCTTTCCATCTTAGTTGATCCAGAACTAGAGTACTTCCAATTTTGACAATTGCAAGTTTTCTTTAAAGTGAGTTCACAAGCATTGTAGTTTTTGCAGAATCCTATTGAAGGAATTCTGGGAAAGTTGGTTCACTTCCTCTTCAACAACATATATTGAAGATTCATGAGATAAATTCTATAATGAAGGATCTAGTTTTAGAAAAATTTCTCGATTTGTTAATATATTATTTTTGTTCTTAAAATCCACTTGGAAGTAAAAAAAGATCTCAGTGATAATCCAACAAAATTTCCTAAAGATTTCTAGGCGATAATCTAGGACGAATATATGTTTAATCTTCCAATCATCTTGAAATTACACGTTTCAGCCACCTTAAATTTTCTATGTGCAAGTATTTCCTCAAAGAAAAAAGGTTTCTTGTGCACGTACATTAAACGTCCCTTCCAATTTTTGTCTTGGCTAGGTGTTCAGTTTTGCCTCATAATAAATTCCAAAGTTGCTCAAAGTTTGAAACTTCCTTGTGGTTTAAATTGTAAACTTGGCTTTATTGGACCATGCACAGATCGTAATCCAAATAATCTTCCTCGTCAAATTTACCGTAAAAATGAGCTATTTCAATAATTAACTTCCGTCCATTTAAGTAAGAGTGGGACTAACAACTTTTAGATTCCACCTAGTGTTGTTTGATTAATGGGTTCAGCTTCATAAAAGTTTCATCCTTTAATACATTTTGAAATCTCAAGGGACTTTTGGTCCCGTTTCCAATTAATATATAGGCCTCCTTTAATGCATGTTCAACCTCAAAGACTTTTTGAAATCTTAAGGGACTTGGGGTCACCTTTTAGATTAATTTTCACAATCATACATGACATCTCTGTGATCTCCTTTTTATTGGGTCTCCTTGCCTCCACCTCTTCTACCATAATCTAACATGGTTTTAAAGCTGAAGTCCTCCAAAGTAAATAGTATCTTTTGCTTTAATACCATTTGATGTATGGAAAGGGGTTAAGCAATAAGTTTTCAACAAAGTAGGCTAGAATTATGGTAGACTGTAATGTTTTTACTACATTAAAATATGGTAACAACAAAGTATGTGGAATGCGGTATTAATAGTTTGTTAGTTTAGAAAACTCATCATAACAAGGGTTTACGTTTATGCATTTTGGTTTAATTATCAAATAAAGTTGGAACTTTTGAAAAGGTTCCAGTACATAAAATTAACCACATATGCCATGCAAGTTGACAGTCGTTTTTAAGGAGACAGGATCCTCTGTCAAATATTACGGTGTCTTATTCTATCCAGTGTCAAAACGGCGTTGTTTTTATTTAAAATTGGAGAGACGCCTGTGGGTCCTTACTGACGCCATTTTGAAGCCATTTCCAAAGCCAGTTTATAAGCCAAACTGGCGTTTTTAAAGAAATCAACATTATCATCCTTTTTTTTCTCTTTATTCTAAAAGACAAATAATTTTGTTTATTTGTTTAATTCTTTTTGTTTTGATGATGACAAAAATAAACAAATATTTTTATCCTTATTCTTATTAAGAACAAAATTAATAATAATAAGGAATT
>JAOQMP010082723.1:0-17869 GCA_027563575.1 Erythroxylum pedicellare
TATTAACCAACAACTTAGATACGATCTTAAGTTTAATTAATTAATAGCTTTAAAAATTAAGAGAATTAATGAGCAAGATAGTACACATACAATATGTATTTAATCTAGATAAATATCTTTCTTAGAATTTCCAATTTCTAACGTAAAAGATGGTAATCCTATTTGCTACTTTTGATTAGCAAAATTGAATGTCAAATCCTACTAATCTGGATGAAAATTAAATCAATCAATTCTTAGTTGTACACCTAGAGATCAATTAATTCAATCATGAAAAGTAATACGAAAGACACTTAATATTAGTCAATGAAATAAACTTTATTCAAAAAATCTCACACATACTAGATGATAATGTTGGTTTCCTTCAACTAAGAAGAAGGATTTAACTACTAATAACAGTGATGAAACTTGACAGAAGAATAGTAGAACGTTTAATCTCCATATCTACCATTTTTTAGAAAAATGAAAAAAACTATCTAAAGAAAACAAGAATGTGAATGATAAGTTGTGGGTGTCGTCCTCCCTTTTTAAAGTTATTTGATCATAGACACTCCCCCACGAAATCAAGCAGCAAATCCTTACGGAAGGAAAATAACTTAATTCCCAAAATAATTAGAATCCAAATCTATCGAATCTCTTTTAAAATCAGACTTTGGTGATAAACTTTTCCCTATTGATAAGGAGATGTTACACACTATGGATTAAATAATTAAATTTTATATATTGAATCTTAAGGCATTATAGCTAAGCAACTCATGTATGCATGTTACTAAAAATTGTGTGAATATTTTATGTTTGTCTCTTACAGATATATTAAAATTAAATTAAATTTAAATACTATGGATTAAATAATATAGATAGTAATGAATAGAATTGTCTTGTAGTTTTATGAGTAATAGAATAAAGTATTCATTCTCTACATCGTCAGGTAACGAAGTGCCAACTATTTGATACGAAATATATATAAAGATATGTTTAGCTAAATATATAAAAAAAGAGAAATTGAACAAACTTATGATGTCATTCAAACTATGTTAAGAAATCACCCAAGAAACTAGATTTTGGTCTTGTAGTGTCTACTGTTCTTCTTCCAGTAATAAGCTCCAGTAAAATAATTCTAAAATCCCTAAAAAAAAGATTTAGGCTCAGTTCTCATCCAATGATACGATGTTGTTCATGTAGAAATAAAGCCATTTTTATATTTTTTTGTTTAAAGGTTTTCGAAGTATTTCTTCAGTAGTATTGAGTCAGTACTTGAGCTAGAAGGCCTATATCTGAATTGAAAATCATAAATAAACAAATAAACAGAACAATTCAATATGAGTCAACAGTTTGTGCATTTCAACTTACCAATGAGTAAAGGAAAGACTAGTAACTCTAGAGGTTTATCAGGTGCACCCACCAATATCATCTTGCCGTATGTGATAGTTTAATAAGCCAAGCAAAGGCAAAACTGGATGAGCTGCCAAGACTGTGCCAATTGTACCATCTCAAGTACCCAATGCAACCTAACACAACAAAGACCATCATACACAAAACATCCCAAAATGTTCACATAGCATGTAACATCTCATGTTTAGACAAGTTTGAACATCAATTTTTAAGTAATAGTAATTCCTAGAGTTGTGGTTAAATCGATTTAAAAATGAGATGTTACTACCTCCTCTTATTAACCAATAATAGGTACTAAAAACTAACCTAAATTTGGTTTACAGCAAGTAGAAACGAGTCAGCACCAAGATGTTCAATGGCTTCTGTCTTCTTCTCGGGCGTGGTGCTAATGACAGTGACAATAGCTCCCATAGCCTTGGAAAATTTAACTGCAACATGACCAAGCCCTACCACTCCCACATGCTTCCCAGTCGATCAAGTTCATAAAATTTAAGAGGACTATACAATGTGATCCCAGCACAAAGAAGTGGTGCACTTATGTCAAGAGGTAGACTTTCTGGGATTCGAACCACAAAGTGTTCTTCAATCATGATCATGTTTGAATACCCTCCATAAGTTGTGGTCCCATTGTAGTACTTTGAATTGTATGTTTTTATTATTTTAGGATAGTAGTTCTCCAGATTGTTAGTGCAGTTTTCGCATAACCTGTTGAGTTTGGCTCCTTTATTGTTCCATATTGGTTAGGAACAACAATTGAGACAAGGCTCTTACCTATATAAGGAGGTTGTTACCTCCTTAGTTAATGCATCAATACAAAGTCAAGGATTTGTATGACAAATTTGACTATAGTTAAATTCCTCTTTTGAGATGAGAGTTGGAGAGTTTGTCTTGTGTATTTCTTTGTGGGTGTATTGGTGTATTAGGAAAATGGGTGAGAGGAAAAATTGTGTGATTGTAAGAATTTTTCACATAGTGGATTTTCTTCTTGGTGCCCGTGGTTTTTCTCCGGTTTGGGAGTTTCCACGTAAATTCTCTTGTGTTGTTATTTTCTGATATTTTTTGTTTATCAAATATCCTTGGGTGTGGGTTCGAGAGGTCTAGATGCCCAACAGGATCTCCATATGCGAATGGTTTGAGCAAAGAGGGTTGTTGAAGTGAGCCAGACTATTAGTAAAAAAGACATCAAAATTCAATTAACTAAAGCTTTATCGTTATTTTTTCCCAAGATACCACCTATCACTTTGTTTATTATTCTATATGAATTTTTGGCCATTATAGAATAGATATAAAAGACTTAATTTATATAGTTCCTAAATTCCTTACTTTTGTGTTATATGAATTTATTATGACCATTAAACTCATGAATGAAGATTATACTATTGAATTCATTCAATAGAAGCCATAAAGTTGAGATATATGTATTTAAAGATATGAAATCATCTTGGAAATTTGATGCATATACAAATATTATATTCACTTTGGTCATGGTTAAAGTCAAAATTAACCTAAGATTGATGAACAGAGTAGAGAGTTGGCTTTGTTCCATTGAAACCGAGTTAAAGGTCAAATACCATTATAATTCTCCTATTGCATTGAGTTTGGTGGTTACTTAGAATATTCCATTTAGTGTTCAAAAAGATGATACCTTATTTAAGTGGAAGTTCTCATGTTGATATTGTAAATTCATACTTTTATTCTTTGACAATCGGGTTAGTTTATACCAAAATAAGTAATAGGTGTGTGTTTGTAAGAGAAAATTTCCTTAAGGTTATGAGCAAATGGGAAAGTGTTGTATCAACCAATTTTAACTTAACAAATATTTTCCTGATTTGTGAAGAATATACTCATAAAACAATTTTATAACATCATAGATCTAATTTTAATAAATGTCTTATACCATTGATTTTGAGAAGAACTGATTTAAAACTTGGAAATAAGACTTTCATAACAATTTTAACTTAACAAATATTTTCTTGCTTTGGGAAGATTATACTCGTAGAATGCTTTTATAACATCACATATCTAATTTTAATAAATATCTTATACCATTGGTCTTGAGAAGAACTGATTTAGAACTTGTAAATAATACTTTCATAATAATTATAAATTAGAGATTTGGAGATACTTCTCCATCTTTACAATTTTCTATTATAAGATATCACTTCTCTCACTAAATCCTTTTAGACTTTGCAGTTTTCGTCAAGATGAAAATAAATAATGTAAATTCAATTTAAGGTGTTTAAGCCATAATTTAGAATTCATTTCACTAAGGTCATATTTGGTTGGATGTAATATTTATAATGGAATGGAATGTAAATAGTTGTAATATTAGAAAATTATTGTTTGGAAGGGATGAAAAAGTTCATAATGTCATATAATGAAATGTTGTTTGGAAGAAGGGTTCACAATGTTATATAATGAAATGTTGTTTGTCATTTTACATTCCATCATAAACCTTCTAAATTGGAGATAACTTATTTTTACTGTTCAGGATGAAATGAGATATAATGTGAAACCTAAAAGCCTCCCCTTCCATCCTATTCTATTCCATTCCAATATAACCCTCCTTCTAAACAATGGTATAATATTCTATTCTATTTCATTTCATTCCATTAATAATTGTCCTTTCAAACATAGCCTAAGAGATTGATATTTTGCTCTTATTTATGTAATGCTTTAAGTTTAGGCTAACCTAATAGTTCTGAACAAGTTATATAATTTTCATAAATTTAGAGTTATAAATAGGTACTCAAAATCATAATTTGTTTTGAAGTTTATACTTAATCTTGACAATATTGCATAATAAATGTATGTAAGGTTTTCTAATATCTTCATACTAAAATGAAATATAAATAGTCATAGCAGTTGATTCAGAAAATTAATATATAGTAATAGGATTTATCAAATTGTAAATAAAATAAAATTTCAAACCTTTCATATTATCATATCTAAAGTTTGGAAAATTGAAGTCATAAGTTAAGCAATTTTCTCGCCAACGACTTTGACCAACATTCCTAAGCTTCTGAGGGTTAGAAACTTGTCCATTAGTGGCCTATCATCTAGAATCAATGTTGCACTCCAATCTTTCTTCCACCATTTGAGATCCACTGTTCACCTTGGCTTTGCATCAATTTTCTTTTTGCTAGCTTGTTTCCATTCCTAATCTTCTCCATTTATTGATTTTAATTCACTCCTTCTACCTATTATCCTTTACTTCTCTTCTGGACTCACTCCCCTTTACCACTTTGTGCAACTTTTTCCACTCCCCTTCACCTTACTACTAACTCCTTTATTCATTCCCAACCAACCATCTACATTCACACTCTCCTTTTAGTAATGTTCTTCTCTATCTCTTTTTTTCTCAGACTGTTGATTTCTTTGCATTCTTGGCTACCTCCTTTCCTTGTTTTACCCAATAAACATTAACCAACTTCATAGACCCAAACACTTTCTCGCCTTTAGTTTAAAATTCCCCAGGAACTTCATCTACCCCTTTACCTGTTGCCTCACCTCTCCTAAATCTCCCTTCTACTTCAGACACAACTAATTCCACCATCTCAGAAGACTCTGGGTCTAAGTTGAAGGTGAAACAACATTTAAGGTGAAACTCGATTATTTCCCACCCTCAAATTCTACTGAAAACATGATTGTGTCCCCCTTGGGGGTACTTAAAGTAGGAGCCTTAAAATGGAATTTAACTTTGGTTGAATTCTTAATTAACAAAAGAGTAGTTTACCTAGTAATGAAGTATGGGCTATGAATAACTCAAAAAATGTTGGTCTACAAGAGGTGCTCATAAACAATGTTGATGTCTTTCTCTTCAAGTTCTCTAACTTAGAAGATGCGAAGAAGGTACTTCAATCAGGTCCCTGGCACATCCACAATAAGCCTCTCTTGTTACATGTTTGGAAACCTGGTATGAAGATGGAAGATATAAAGCAAGACTATACTCCAATTTGGATCAACATATATGGTGTCCCATTGGCATACTGGACCATAACTAGACTTAGCTATATTGCAAGCATCATTGGCAAGACAATTTGCATGGACCAAGTCATAGCTGAGGTAAAGAGAGTTTAATTTGCTTGAATATGTGTCCTGGTTACATCCATGTTAGATTTACCTGAGAGTATTCTAATCATTCGATTGGATGAATGCATGGAACCATTTAAAGATCAAGTCAAAGTTTCTTATACTTAGAAGTCACAATGTATTGTTAAGAAAACATAGAAGCTAATGGGTAGAATATTCAAAATAGGTGGATATGAAGAAGTGATAGGTCTCACCATTGAGGAATATACATAGGGAACTCCAAAACCTCCCATACAAACTTAATGAACAGTTGGAAATAATGGTCGTACGAATAAGAATATGGAGCCCCAACAGGAAACTACACCTCTCCCTAATGATGATACAAAATGTGAGCTTAGTAGTAATGCACAAGCTACTCCAAGTAAGAATCTTGGCGATGATGAATTTGAACCTTAGGTGAAGAGGAGATCAAGTAGAAAGAAAAAGTCCTAATTGGGGACTCTAAAGCATAAACATTTTGGAATGGAATGTTAGACGGGCTAATGCCCCTCAAAAAAAGCTTTTGCTAGGGAACCTAGTTGATTAGAATAAAGTATCAATTGTAGGCTTCTTAAGGGCACATATAAAACTCCAAAACTACAGCCTTATTCATTTTTTGCCTAGGAATTTGAGCTTGATGTCTAACTACAATAACCATCCCAATGGTAGAATATTGGCTTTTTATAACATTCTAGAAGTCACCACTGATTCCATATTTATATCAAATCAAGTAATTCATCTTGAAATGTTTAAGAAGGACTCAGGTGTGGCATTCTTCATTTCATTTGTTTATGCACATAATAATGCTTATTAAAAATCTGAACTCTGTTCCCAACTGAAATCTTTATTAGCAACAGTCTCACAATCCTAGCTTACAGCTAGAAATTTTAATGCTTTCATTAATCATAAGAAAGCACAATGGATCAGGTTTGTGCGAAGCCCTTGCACTGAATTGAGAAAATTCGTAAGTCACATTCAAGTTTCAAATCTGATGAGCTATATGGTGTAACAAGCAAGCTAGGGAAAGCTTTATCCAAAAGAAACTCGATAAAAGCATGGAAAACCATATGTGGCTTATAACCTATCCAAATAGTTACTCCACCTTCACCAATTAAAGCCTTTCAATTCATTCTGCCTTAATAACTCATTTGGATATAGAGAGAACCTTTTTCCCCATCATATTTAACAATCTTTTAGTTGATCTAGCTGATTTTGAACCTTGCATCCTTAAAGCTCTAAATGCCTATATACTAGGTTCTAAGCAATTTGTTGTTGCTGGGAAACTTAATCTCATCAAATAGGAGATGAAACTGTTATTTGAAAAGAATGTGGCAATACACACCATCTTTTAAACTTTGCCAAAAGTGCTCTTGAGAAGATCCAAGATGAACTCTAAACTAATCCTCTCTCTCCTAACCTGTAAAATTAAGAAAGAATTGTCATGCAACATCTCACTAGTGCCCTTACTTTTGATCACTCATTGATAAAAAAAAGGTCGAGGGTTGAATGGATGAAAGAGGGAGATAAGAACATTGCTTATTTCCATAGGATTGCCATCATGAGGAAAAGCCAAACGAGGATTATCTCCTCGATGCATAATAATCAAGAACTAAACTCCCAACAATCTTTGCTATGTGGAGCATTTGACTATTTGTCCAAACTTGTGAAAGATCCATCTAAAGCCATCCCATCTTAGAATTTTTTGAGAGAGCTAATGTAATTTTACATTACTCCTCAAGAAGTTGAGATGTTGACTAAATTGATTATAAGTTGGGGAATTGAAGATGTAATGAAAAACTTAAACCCTTTCAAGGCACTTAGCCTAGATGGGTCCAACACTCAGTTTTATAACAAAGCTTGGCACTTGATTAAAATTTTAATAGTTGATGTAACCATTGAATTTTTCAACAATGGGAAATTTTTGATTGAATTTAATAGCACATTTATAATATTTACTCTCAAAGGAGGTGAACAAGCTACATTGTCTAACTTTAGGCCAATCTCATGCTAAACAATTTATAAACTCATCTTAAATTTATTAGCTCAGAGGCTAAAGAGTGCACTCCAGAATTACATTGATTTCATCCAGGAAGCTTTCATACTAAGTCGGATTATGGAAGATAATATAATGCTATTACAAGAACTTTTAAGATCCTACATGATCAGAGGAGGAAGAAAGAATTACATTCTCAAAGTGGATGCGAAAAAAGCATTTGAGAGTGTAGATAGAAGTTTCATTCTAAATACTCTTCAAGCCTTATATTTTACCTAGATCTTTATTCAATGGATATATGAATGTATCACAACCCTTTCATTTAAAGTCTTAGTGAATGGACAACCAAGAAGCATTTTAAAAGCTCTTGGGGCATCAGGCAAGGGGGTCCTATCTCTCCTTACCTCTTTCCTCTTGATATGGAGGTATTCAATAGAATAATCAAAATAGTTGTGGAGCATACAAGAGCTAACAAATTTCACTCCAAATGTAAAAGATAGAGGATCACTAACCTTTTCTTTGCAGATGATCTTATACTTCTATTTAAGGTAGATCAGACCTCAATCTCCACACAAATGAAAGCTTGGAAAATCTTCAACAAGCTTTCTAGCTTGTATGTTAATTTTGCATAGAGTGACTTCCTATTATCTAAATCTTCTTTGGAAAATGAATTAAGCATCAAATCCATTATAGGTTTTAATTTTCAATCTTTCCCGATGGTTTACCTTAGCATTATAATCTCCACTTCTAATCCTATTTCTACTAATTTTTCCTTATTTATTACAATAATTAAAATCATAATAGCCTTATGGAGCTCCAAAATTTTATGCACAGCAGGTAGGGCTCAAGTTATATCCGCAATGATAAATGTTATCAATGTATTTTGTGCTACACATATGACTGTCATACAACAATTTTGTATGGAATGGACTTAAGGAAAATGTTAGGAGGGATAAAATGCAATGGAAAGAGGTTTGTATTCCTAAGGACAAGGCTGGACTTGGGATTATCTTACTAAAATTAATGAATTTTATCATGCTAGCCAAAAGACTGTGGAGATTATTAAAAGATAAGCAATCCATTTACGGTAAATAGTTTTTTCATAAAGAAAAAAGCATTTGGAATATTAAAATCCCACCATGCTCAATTGTCACGCATGAAGAGATCTCTCAAGGTATGAATTTGTTAGCTTGATTGGAGATGGTAAGCAGCTCAATTTCTTATTTGATAATTAGTTACCTTGTGGCCATTTATTCAACTTACAAGAGATATACACCTTTAAATCCTTTCTTAACAAGGGGTAACTGTAGCTGATTCTTTAATGGACAAATCTATATTCACTCAAATTTGCAATCCTTAGATCGATATATGTTGAATTCAACAAGAAAACCTACTTAGAGGGGAGGATAACATTATCTGGAAACACTCTAGACAAGGATCTTTCACTAGCCAATCATATAGGAAATTTTTACAAAGGCACTACACCGCAATTACCTAGACTAAGGTTGTTTGGATCAAGCGATACCATCCTTGAGCTGCTTTCACTCTATTAATAGATATGAAAGAAAGTCTACCAATAGTGGATAGGTTGAAAAGATTTCTCAACATTCCAAACTGGAGCATCCTTATGTCAAAAGGTTGAAGAAAATCATGATCAGTTATTTTTCCAATGTGAATTTGTTATATTTAGTTGGAAGTTACTTCTCAAAAGATGTTGCATTGTAAATTTCCCTAGTGCTTAGAGCTTGATCAAATCATGAAGCTGTTAGTTTGCACTCTTAGATATTGTTGTCAGCTGGTGCCTATGTATAATAGCCACCAAATTTCTCTTTGTAACATGTAAATCTCTTAGTTGTCTCTAACAACTCAATTCATTTTATTTTCTAAAAAAAAGAATTTTCTAATTAGACGATGTAGTAAACAAAATAATTGTTGTAGTTAAAGAATAAAATTTTATAACTAGACTATATCATGGAATACATAATAGGTTATATTTTATAATAAAAATTTCATCACTTATATGCTTTTTGGTGAAACTTGAGCTACATTAATTATATTCCACCCTGTTTATTTTAAATAATAAGATTAAAAAATGATAATGATTTATAAAATTATGATGTAAATTATTTTTAAAGAAATTAATTGCATTCATAAATTCCTATAGTAAAGTAAGATATAAGTACCACCAACATAACATAGTTTATCTAATTGAGAACTACCTAAAAAGATGGGATGAAATTTGGAGTTCAAATGACATATTCAACACAAATACATTAACTCAACAAGGGTTATTTCCAGCATTCAAAATTGCATACTTAGAGAGCTTAGAAACTACTTTGCTTTAAAAGACTATATGAATTCCATTTCTAGGCTATATAGTTAAGAATATGGAGAAGAAAATAACCCCAAGTATAAGAGTAAGTAGTTGTTTAAAGATCTTATTCTAAAAAATAACTCATGAGTAGCATTTTTCCAATCTCCAGCACTCACTTTATTCCTTTGGTATAACCAATTTATCATTCCCTGCTAGTTTGAGGTAGAAGAAGTTAAATTGCATATGATTTGAATTCTATTCTGGATATAGAAGGTGAAGTTGTACTTAAAGAATAGATGCTCAACTTATTCAACATCTTGATTACAAAGAATACACATATCTTGTATGTTTAGGAATCCCATCAGCCTATCAAATGTAATCAACCTTTCCCTTATCATAAACCAAAGGATGAAGGAAGCTCTGGGTCAAAACTATTTAAACCATATAAGCTTGTTCCATATTACCATTAGAGTATATTTTCTTATTAGCATTTTACAAGAGGCAATAGAGAAAATACCTGAAGCTTCTTACATCATTAAATGAAGTCATCTTAGATAGATATGAGATTAAATTTTAGGATATGATTAGCAAGGGAGGCCTTAATTACACATGACCTTATTGACTCAAGCATTGATGGGATATCTCTTCATAAAATAGCAAATTCTGTAAGTCTTCTTAGAGGAAGAGTGATCCAATTATTATGCTAAAAAATTGTGGAAAAACCATTTCTTATCTTATGTATGAATCCCACTCTAACTTTCTCCCTTAGTTTGAGAATATAGATCATTTTCCCAAATAAGTTGCATTTAGACTCAATATATCAGAAACTTGGATTTCTTAAGTAGTTTGCATGGATCCACCTAACCTAAAGGGCTTTGTTGTCTATGAGGATCCTTTACATCCTTTTGATCATAAGAGCCTTATTATTAACTGTGATAGGAATTATTCCAAGTCCTCTTTCCTCGTTTAGAAAACATAAATAACTGAATTTCACTTTTGATAAAAGCTTTTGGTAATATCTCTAGAATATAGGAATCTACTCATTTTCTACTTTAAAATCTTAATAATGTTTATTGGAAATATCACATGAGAATCAATAAACATAGAGTCTATTTAGCACTAAGTTTATGATTTTAATTTTTCTAACTAGTGATAAACTTTTATGCACTAACTTATAATTCTTCTTTGTATTCTTTCAACCAATCGAAGAAATTTAATATAAGATGGTCTTTTAGAGGATATATGGATGCTTAGAAAGGTGAGAGGAGACTTTATAGTTCTCAAAATTGTCAAGTTAAAGAGTTAGATATATACTAAGGAATAGAATAAATGAACATTTGGTTCTTTTGTTTGTTGATGAAGAGGCCCAATAGCTCTTTAAAAATATTTATAACAGATATAAAAGCATTTATAAAGCATGGATAGGCTTTTATAAAAGCGAATTAAATCATTTATAAATGACTAATTACAAATCCCCAAGGTCTTATGTTTTAAGTGAAATTCAATGTTTTTCTCCTGGAAGATAACAAATTAATAAGCTTGGTAAGGACTTTTATGCTTAATATGAAGAGGAAAAGAGAAAGGGGATCCTCTTGCCTTAATCCTCTAGGTCCCTTAATAAGTTTAATTAGCTCTCCATAGACTAAAATACCATAAAAATAGTAGTAATACATTGATCTATTCATCCAAAAAAGATACTTGGGAATCCAAATTCCCTTATAGTGTTTAAAATAAAGTTTCAATATATGAAATCATAATCCTTGTGAAAGTTAATCTATATAGAACAATTCTTGATGTAATGTCTTCTATTTTATTGAGTTAGCAAAACATTGTTACTAGTTTATCTCTTTTTAATAAAAACCCTTTATGAAGGATCATTGTAATGTTTAAGAATGATTTGAACTTTATCAGTAATTAACTTGGATTGTGATTTTGTAGATATTATTACAGTTTTTTATTAGTTTAAACTTCTATAGAGAATTAGGGAATTGTACTTTAGGAATAAGGTATATAAAGGCTTATTTAACTCCTTTAAGATTCTACTTTAGGTGAAGAATTTCAGAGCTATTTCAGTAACTAAAGGCTCAATAAGAAACCAAAATTTATGAAAAGCATAGACATTTTTATCAATAAAACTTGGGTCTTTATTGTGGCTAAGAGCAAACAAAGCTTTTCCCATATCATTAACATTACTAGGCTTGATAAAAGTTTAGCCTCTTAAGTAGAAACTTTTTCTTTGATGAAGAATTAAAGAATTTGCAAAGAAGAAGCTGCATTAGTTAGAGAATTAAGAATGTTAGAGAAATAAGAGAAAACTTTGTATTAAATTTTAGAATACCATTATCATTCTTTAAAGGATTGATTCTATTTGTATTTCTCCTTAAAAGCGCTAATTTATGGAAGATACTAGAATTCTATCCCTTTCTTAATCTATTGGGATCTAGACCTTTGTTTTATGAGTGGATAATTAACCTCAACTCCTAATTATAGATAATGGAGTTATTTTTACTTCAGTTGGCACGTACTCATTTTATGGGAAAAGGTAGATAATATTTTATATCAATTTTAACATCTCCTTAACCTTAGAGACTACCAAAAAATTATTGTTATATTTCATCTTAATGAGAACCTTAAGTTCATTCTTCACCTACTGAATTAAGCTATACATACATATATATGGAGCTTATGCCCTTGAAGATCTGAGTTGATCTTTTTAGTGATTACTTTTTCAAATCCTTGTAATTTAATTAAAAAATTGTTGAACTTGAAAGAGTAATTTCTTCTCTGTGTATTAAAGAGACTTTGAATCAAAAATTGGGGTAGGATTCAAGAATAATAGGTTACTAAAATAAGCTTTACTCTTAGGAAAAGTTAAGATCTATTGATCAATAGTTAAAGCCCTAACAATATTTTTCCTTAAAATTTCCTTCTATTTATTGCTCTAAGTAAAGAAGTGCCTCTCTATTTTTATTTCTGTTACTTGGATATAGCTAGAATGATTATAAAAGTCTTTAGAATAGATCTTAAGACTTACATTTCGTTTGGTTCCTAAAAGATGAATAAAACTATTGAATTCTCTAAGTATAATCTGAAGAGAGTTGATAATTAATCCAATTTCTTGTCGAATTATAAGGGAATCTTTTAAAAGGTATGGTTAAAATCATAAACAAAGGTGACCTAGAAGTTAATATTCTACTACTTCATTCTTACTAATAAATGAATTAACTATTCTACTATGATAGATTGTAACATCTCTAAAAGGGATGAATTCTCTTAGCCATTTATTCAAATTCTAAGAAATAAACTCTGGGTCTATCATTTCATGAAAGTTCGGATAAGGAACGGTGAAGGAATATGGATTTGGTTTAACAATTAGACTTCTATAAGCCTTTTATGAGTTATAGAAAATATCTATTTTCTCCACCCTAGAATCCCTTCTCAGGCAAGAATCATCAATGTAATTATGAACAACTCATGACACTTTCAAGGTAGGGGTGTTGTTGGATCGAAAACAATATCATACTAGATTTGGCTAAACGGTAGATTTCAGAAACTTTTTTCAAAATCAAAATGTAACAGAAGCATGATAACCAAATCAACATGTTTTAATCCATACATGATACAGTATTAGAAAAATACATATCATAAGAACATGATTGAAATTTTACCAACTCCTTTGCTGTAGCTTTGACTCCTTGCTATTGTATCCTCTCCTTATTATTGTATTCTCATCTAATCCGATCTACCACTTGTTCTCCTTGGACAACTTGGTTAATAAGATCTTTTGGTGGGAAAGGAGAAGAAATATTATAGAGGTTTTCCTCTTATGATCAACTAGTTGAAAGAACGAGAATTAGACACTCTCATTCCTAATTTCGGCTAGATCATCAAAGAAAGGAGTGGAAGTCCAAACAACCAATGCACCACATCATTCTTCTAATCAAAATGAAAGAGAGAGTAATAAATGAGACATTCTCATTTGTTTAATATGGCTAGATGAAAAGACAAAAAAACAAAACAAAACAAGACACTCTCATTTTTCGGTTATATGATGAAAGAAGGGAGAGAGAGAGAGCAACAAATGCCCTACTTCCTTCTTTAATCAAATGAATGCTAAATGGTGTATATGTTTTTCTACATACTAACATTAAATGACAACCATTAAACCATTTAACGATAAAACCATTAAACCATTTAATGATGATTAAGCATGATAAAAACTTACCTTATGTTTATCAATTCAATGCTAAATGTGCAACTACCCATTTAGCTATATAAAACCGAAATTTACATTATTGTAGATTTTGGTTTTGCCCTCCTTTTATCTTTACAAATATTGTTTCAATTTAATTAATCAAATCAAACCAAAATCCAACCTAATATTAAATGTTCATTTTTGGCTTCTAATTAACAATTAATTAATGTAAGCATAACATTTAATCATAGGCTTAAAACCTAATATAATTCTAGTTTTATTATTTCGAATCTAATTCGGTCCTTTCCTTTTTTTATTTAATTTCTAGTAACCTCTATTTATTTTTCTTACTTTGCTTGATAACCTTTCCTCAAAGCCAAGTGGGAAATCTAGTTGGACTTATATAATTCAAGCTCTAATAAGCCCGGAATTAATTTAATCTCATTAAAATTAATTCCAACTTATTAACCAAATGTTATTCCACTAAAGGTAATTGGCTGAACTCTTGATTTACTAAATATTATGAGAATATATGTTTCAAATTAGATGTCTAATTGCAAATTCTATTATTAACCATATTATAGAAAGGTCTTTATAAATGGATTAGCAAGGTTTTGCTCTGTGAGAATGTTTACCACATTCACTTCACCACGTTGTATTATGTCCCTTATGAGATGATATATACTCCACTATTATCACAATAAAGTTTAATGGCCTTTTCTTCCTTAAGAACTACCTCCAAATCATTTAGGAACTTAAGAAGTCAGACTGCTTCTTTTGCTGCTTCATAAGCAGCAATATACTCAGCCTCCATAGTTAAATCAGCAACATACTAAGTCTCCATAGTCGAATTAGCAACACAAGATTGCTTGACAGTCCTCCAGGCAATGGCTCTACCTCCTAAAATAAATATTGACTTAGAAGTTATTTCCTTGAATCAACATCTGATTGGAAATGAAAATCTGTATATCCTTTCAGAATAAGGTTACTTCGAGAGTAAACAAGCATTAATTTATTCATCCTACGAAGATACTTTAGTAGGCATTTAAACGTAGTCCAATGCTCCATTCCTGGATTAGACTAGAATCTACTTACTAGTCTGTATAACAAATATCTGGTCTAGTGCAAAGCATAGCATATATTAAACTTCCAACTGCTGAAGCTTATGGAATGTTGTGCATACGTTCGATCTCCTCTTGGGTCTTAGGTGCTTGCTCCTTTGAAAGTTTAATTCCATGTCTAGTAGGTATGAAACCCCTCTTGGAATCTTGCATGGCAAACTTATTGAGTATGTTCTTAATGTAGGTTAATTGAGACAAGGCTATCTATTTGTTCTTACGTTCCCTTATAAGCTTGATACCTAGAACATATAAACCCATAAGTTTTGATAGACTTATCAAACCTAATGTTTCAAGGCCTAAATGCTTGCTTAAGTCCATAAATAGATCTTTGCAATTTGCATACATTATGCTCATTACCTGGCTTAACGAATCCTTCTGGTTGGGCCATATAAATGATCTCCTCAAGATCCTCATTAAGAAATATGGTCTTGACATCCATTTGCCATATTTTATAATCGAAATAGGCTGCTATGACAAAAAGAATTCTAATGGACTTAAGCATGGCAACTGGAGAAAAAGTCTCCTCATGGGCTATACCCTTTTTTTGAGTATAGCCTTTAGCTACCAATCTAGCTTTAAAAGTCTCTACAATTCCATCTGATCCTCTTTTCCTTTTGAAGATCCGTATATACCTTATGGCTTTTACATTTGGTGGTAGATCTACAAGGATCCAGACTTCATTGGTATATATGAGCTTGTGTATAAGTAATGGGATCCGTTTCTTCTTAGTCCAAGATGGCAATTATACCTTCTCCTAGACCTAGATACCTGTCTGGTTGTCTCACAACCCTCCCACTATGTCTAGGCACTACTTGATGTTCAGGTTGCTTTTTCAATTCAACTATTGAATTTATTTTGACATCTTGTTCTGCTATATCCAAATCAAATATTGGTTTGGATAAAATAGTTAACTCATTTAGTACTATTTCACTTCTTCCTTTATGATTTCTCATAAATTCTTCCTTTAAGAAGGTCGCATTTGATGACATAAATACCTTCTTGTCTTGAGGACTGTAAAAGTAGTACCCTTGTGTACTCGTAGGATATCCTACAAACAAACATACTTCCGACCTTAGTTTTATGTTTGTGGATTCAAGCCTTAGAATATAGGATGGGCAGGCCCAAGTCCTTAAGTGCCGCAATGAAGGCACTCGACCAGTCCATAACTCCCTAGGTGTTTTAGGTATCGATTTGGATGGAGTAAAGTTATGAAGATAAGTTGTTGTTTGTAAGGCATAACCCTAGAATGATTCTGGAAGACTGGTGTAGGATATCATTGATCTTACCATTTCTAATAGAGTCCTATTCCTCCTTTGAGCTATACCATTTTGTTGAGGTGTTCGAGAAGTTGACAAGTTGGAAACAATCCTATTATTAATTAGAAATTATTGGAACTCACTCACCACCTCGATCCGATCGAAGTTGTTTTAATGGCTTGCCTAGAGTAATCATCCATAAAGGTTATGAAGTATTCGTAAACTTCTCTAGCTTGTAGTTTATGGGCCCACACACATTAGTATGTACCAGGTCCAACATGGATTTAGATTTGTTTCCTTTGGAAGAAAATGGGGCCTTAGTCAAATTTTCTTCAATATAAGATTCACAGGTGGGTAATGGATCATTATCCAAGCCCGCAAGGATCCCATCCTTCACTAACCTGTCAAGTCTTTTATGATTGACATGACAGATTCTTAAGTGCCACAGATATTTTGAATTAATGCTAGAGTCATTGGATTGTCTTTGTTTTATTAATTCTGTGGTGTTTAGTGAGCCTGTCATAGGTTCTATAAAGAACAATCCCTATTTAATTATCGCATTACAAATAAAATCCTTAGTCTCATATATTGAAACATCATTTTCAAATATAAGGAATAACTAGATTTTATTAGACAAAAAACAGAAATCATGTTTCTTATAATCATTAGCATGTAATAAACATTCTCCATAGATAACCTATGACCACTAGGAAAGTCCAAGATAACTACTCCCATTGATATTGCTGAAACATAGGACCCATATGCTATCTTGACTTGAAACTGACCATTAGATAGTCTTTTCCTTTGTTGGAACCCCTGCAAAGAATTGCAAACATAGTTAGCGGCTCATGAATCTAATATCCAAGAATAAGACAAATCTGCCATATTTCTAGTTTCTAACAAACTTAGAAAACCCATACCTTGTTTGCTTTTAAGGGACTCAAGGTAGACTGGCCAGTTTCTTTTCCAGTGACCCATCTCATCACAGTGGAAACACTTTCCCTTGATGTTCTCTTTAGCCTTCTTTTTCATGGGTTGGGCCTTGACCCCTGTTTAGGCCTTCTTTTTCATTAGACCCTTCTTCTTTTGCTTGCCCTTACACTTGGTCTTAGAAGAAGATGCTACATTAGCTTCTGGCTCTTAAGCCTTGACATTTAATATCTCCTCCATACTTTAGATGGTATTCATCAACTCATTCAAGGTGTAATCCTTGCTGTTGAGCTCATAGTCCAACTTAAACTATTGAAAAGAAGAGTTTAATCTATTGATGATCATAATCATTTGCGTGTCCACATCCATATCCACCCTAAGCATCTCAGCCTCAGTGACTGTAGAGATTGTCTTAAGCATGTAATCTTATGATGGTTCACGAGGTTTTTATCTAAGATTGTGAAAGGTTTGGATAGCTTTTACCCTTGCAGACCTTGTACTCACACTAAACATCTCATGTAGCTGATGGACCATTGCACTAGTAGTTTTCATACAAGCAATTTGCTTTTGCAACATGCCGCTGACAGAAGCTAGAATATA
>JAOQMP010082738.1:0-17867 GCA_027563575.1 Erythroxylum pedicellare
ATTTGGATTTGTTGCTTCCGCTGCAAGTAATGATTTCTTAAAAGTTTTGAAATCTACCGTTTCTCCAAATATAGCATACTTTGTTTTTCCGATCCAACACTATATTTGTACATTACAAAAACATATGAGAGTTTACTGTTCTTTACAAAATATCTAACATGAAAAGAGATGCTAATAGAAACAATCTATCTAAACTCCTCATACATCAGCTGTCCAGACCTTTGAGCCATTCCTAATTCCAAAATTGACAATACTAGATTGCTACTAGATTGCCTTAGAAGTTAGGTCTCCACAGTACCTAAAAAAAAATGTTGCAATTTTGATGAGTTTTGTGAACTCAGTGAGTGAACCATCATCGATGTGCTCACTCGAGTCAAAATATAACATCACAAGTATATAACCAAATTCACAAGTATATCACATTAGTTTGAATCAATTCCTATATAATTTTGTATACCAAGTCACACTATACATCATATCTCAATAAGCACATTATAATATGAACATGTCATATAATCTTTTCATAACAATCCAATCTTTCACCTTAATCATTCATATCATCAAAATGTATACAAGTATTGTAGATCACTATATCAACACAATTTAGCACCTTTTTTTATACAATCATTCACATGTAAACAAACATAGAATAACATTATATCAACTCAGTTTAGTCATTCTTTACAATGATTCACATGATACATGTAAAGATATATTTGCAATGCATATAAGACTCTACTTTCTTTTTTATTTTGTTATGACTGAGCACCTATTTAACTATCCCGTATCCATTGTAGATACAGGGTTCATTTCAAATATTATTCCGTACCTATTATGGATACCTGGCTCATTAGTCATTAAGTCTGTGACTCTATATGTACATTTCTGAGCTTTGAGCTTTTTTTCATGTTGGTCACACCGGTCATAACTCCTTTATCTAATCATACATATCAATGTAATGAAAAAACATCAAATCACATATTATGCTATTAATAACTCTCATTCAGTGTGCACAATCATATAGCAATTTCATCAGATGTAAGTATAGCATTCAACATATAGATGAGAACACAATTTCCATATTCACATTCAATTTCAAACACTTCCAATACAATCCTGAATATCAAACTCCTCGGACCATCAATGTCCATAATTAACACAATCATATCTATAACAGTTCAATATCCAATAGTTAATTAATAACAAATCAAATATAGAGAGTAAACATCTAGGTTAACTCACAGTATGTTTCAAATAGCTATTGCTTTAACGAGTCGGCAATGTCTGGAAGCAGTCGATCAATTTGTACTTCCAAATCATGTAATACACACATATGTATACATTACTAACTTGTTTAATAAAATAAGTACACAATAATACATATGTATATGTGTTATGTTCAATGCATACTCAATTGACTTTCCCAGGTACGTATTCTTATCCATAGATCTTAACTATTCAATTTGCGCTTATACACCCTAAGACCATTTAAACATCATATTTTGTATACTACCATTTTGTAATCAGGTTTGTACCTTTAAGTTAGCTTGATTTACTTCAAATTCATCAACCATACTTTATACTTATCCTTAAACAATTATGGTCAAAAAGGCTCTCATAATCCACACGCAATTGTTACTTTAAATTTAGAATTTCAGTAAGCTAGATCTATAGATTCACCAAACTTTTTCCTACAATATATATTCACACATTTACCCAATTCTCTTTCATAATTACTCCATTTTCTTCAATGCTCATTCATACATACGTTATACACATTAATCATGTCCTTAAGATCATGTTTGCATTAAAAGAACTCATTTATTCCTTTAACAAATCAAAATTTCCAGATTAGAACTCAACCACATCAAAATAGTCCATTCTTTAGGTTATGACATCAATTAACTACATAAAATTATCAAACTCTTAACCAATTAATCAAGCAACAATATAGGCTCATCCCTAGCCTTAATCAAGTCCAAATATACCAATTTTGAGTGAAATTTCTTAGCTGGTTCGACATGTTCATAAGGCTGAAATTAAAATTTTAGAATTTGTCATCAACATCACTAATGTGTGTAACTTTACCACCTTCAATACTTCACGCATTTTAGAAGCCTAAAGACATCATTAAAACCTGAAATTTTCCACATTTCATGTCCTTTAAGGTTACTTTATTTCAGGTTAATTTAACTTCCTTATTGGTTACACTAAGGCTTACAAAATTCTACTCACTTATGGCATTAACAGTCACTTTTTACAAACACACCTATAGCTCTAATTTTCCAAATTTAAGAACACTTCAATAACACCTATCTTTAACATGAATCCACCTTTATTTATACTTCAAATCTCAATCTAATTCATCCATAAAACAACCTAGAACCTACGGTTTTTATACATCAAGAACAAAACAGAATAGTATCCAGTTCATGTATCATTTTCCAGCACACTTCATCATCAACATCATATACAATCCATCCCAATTCAATCATCATAATATTTATATTAAAACATGCCATAAAGATCAATATTTTACTTACTTTTCTAGCTCAAATTCTAGTTTAAAGATCGAGCCAACTTAGCTCTCCATGCATGCAAGATCATTACCCATTCAAGGTAGAAATAGGTTGGTTTTTAGCTAGGATAAAAGACCATAACAAGAACAAAAATTTTCTAGTTCTATGTCTATCTTGTGAAGGGTAGAAGCATGGATTTGGTGTAGCAATTTAGCAGGACTTAATCCAAAATATAGAGATGTGAGATGGGAGCAAATTTTGATGGAGAGAGTGAAAAAAGAAGAGAAATGAACTTAGCAGAAACTTTTCCAGCATTTGAACAAGCTCAGAGAAGAGATTAAAAATGGTAAACCTTCTGAAATAGAGATAAGATAAGATGGATTGATAGTGGTAGGTAATAGATTATATATTCCAGATATGTTAGAATTGAAGGATGAAATTCTTGATAAGGCACACAATGTTTCCTATGCGATGCATCTGAGGAGTACAAAAATGTATAGAGATTTAAAAGGGCACTTTTGGTAGAAAGGAATGAAGAAAGATGTTGTAGAGTATATTAGTAGATGCTTAGTGTGCCAGCAAATTAAAGCAGAACATCAAGTGCTTAGCAGTAAGCTCAAACATGTCTATTCCTGAATGGAAATGGGAGAAGATTACGATAGATTTCTTGATAGGCTTGCCAAGGAATAGTGAGAAACATGATGCAATATGAGTGATTGTTGATATGATAACCAAGTCAGCATATTTCTTGCCAATTAAATAGGCAGATTCTTTGAATGTATTGGCCAAGAAGTTCTATAGTCTCAGATAGAGATCCCAGATTCATCTCCAGATTCTGGGAAAGCTTACAAGAGGCTTTGGGAACTAAATTGCATTTTTGTACAACTTTCTATCCACAGACTGATGGATAATTGGAGAGAACAATAAAGACGTTAGAGGCAATATTAAGAGCTTGTGTTATGGACTTTAAAGGCTTATGGGATGATCATCTGCCTTTAATTGAATTTGCTTACAATAATTCCTACCACTCAGGAATTCAAATGGCACTTTATGAGGCTTTGTATGGTAAGAGGTGTAGAACTCCTATTTGTTGGGATGAGGAAGGTGAGAGGAGACTTGGAGGACTTGAATTGGTACAAGTCTCAATCGATAAGATTAAATTAGTGGAATAGAGACTCATGGCAGCTCAAGATAGAATGATGAGTTATACGGATGCACACAGAAAAGAGATGGAATTTGAAGTTGGAGACAAAGTGTTTCTTAGAGCCTCTCCATGGAAAGTAGTCTTGAGATTTGGCAAAAAGGGTAAGCTCAGTCCAAGATACATAGGCCCTTGTGAGATCATTGAGAAGATTGGGCCTTTAGCCTACAAGTTAGCTTTGCCACCAGAATTGTCTAAGATCCACAATGTTTTCCATGTGTTGATGTTAAGAAGATATAGATTAGATCCTTCGCACATAATTCAACGTTCAGAAGTTCAATTGATAGAGGATTTGACTTATGAAGAGCAACCAATGGAGATTCTAGATTTGAAGGAAAAGGTCTTGAGAAACAAGACAGTAAAGCTGGTTAAAGTCTTATAAAAGAACCGTGCAATAGAGGAGGCAATATGGGAGCTTTTGGAAGCAATGGAGGAGAAGTATCCATACCTTTTTGTAGACTCAGGTAAGAATTTCGATGACAAAATTCTTTAAGGGGGAGAATTGTTGGACCCCGAATTTTTCTTTAAATTTTTTTTATTTATTTTCTTAGAATTTATTCTATTAAATAAGCAAGCATGAATAGAAGTTAGAGTTATTAAATAAAGAATGCTAGAATTTAATTAGAGTATAATATGGTATTTAATGGACTAAGGAGCTAATGGGCATTACATTAAATACAAAGGGGTAGAATGGGAAAGCCAAGACAAAAATGTTGTGTTGAATTAAAAGAAGGAAGAAGAGAAAATCGTGAAAGAGAGAAAGAAGAAAAACGTGAGAGAAGAGAAAAGAAGAAGAAGAAATCGTGGGAAAGCTAGGGAAAAAGGAGAAAGAAGAAAAAGGAAGAGAAATCAAGCTTCTTAGAGGTAAGCTTCATCATTTTTCTTCTTGCTTTGGTAGAAAAACAAAAAGAGTTAGGAAGAGAATGGTATTTTATGTTAGGGTAAAGGAAGAAGAAGGGAATTATGAAACCCTAGTTGGATGTTTAAGGATTTTCAACTAGGTTTTGGGTTTTTCTAGCCTAGATAATCCATAGGTGGATTAAGTTAAGTTTAATTTTGTTCTTGATTATCAAAACCTTATGGGTTTTTCTTTTGAATACTATATTGAATGGAAAATGTGTGTGATTGAATGAAAAACTTGGTTTATTGAAGGAAACTAAGAAAAACCCAAGGTAAGAGTAAGAGGAAGAGAAATCTTGGACTTAGATTTCCAAGCAAATTAGGCGGGCAATATTTTTATGGCTATTGTGATAATGAGTCAATACTTGTTTGCTAGAGTGCTTAAATTGCTTGAATTGAATTGTTGTGATTGATATGAAAATGCATGACGAGTTATTACTATGGTTACGTATTAAATGATATTATGACATTTTGTATGAATCAAAAAAGGAAAAAGCATAAGAAATTATGAAAATATGATTCTATGATGAAATGGATTTGAGCATGAGAATTTGCTTGTGATTGGGCAAGAGAGGCACCATTACATTAATCACGTGCATGTTGACTAAAACCTTCACCTAGCTGCCCGCTTGTGGCATACAAGATCCTAAAAATCAAACTTGTTTTGTTCACGGTGTAAACTTCGGTTTCTCCGTTTCATTTCATGGGACCCTCAAGCCATTTGTTTATGCATTGCATTTAAATTTGTGAGAATGATGTATAGCTTAAGTGTTATATGATGATTATATTTTCCATGACATAATTTATGTGATAATATTTTGAACTATGGAACTTTGATCTAGAATTGTGAATACTTGATTTTTTATTGGAATGATCTATATACATACCTATATAGATGTATATACATATATGTGTATGCTTGACATATGGCTCATTATCGCTTGCTATAAATATATTAGCCACTGAGCATAGTAGCTCAACCTATTATTTTCCACTCCTCAGGTGGAGAATAAGAGAATTGGTGATACTTGCAAAAAGTTTGGCAAACTCTAAGATAGAGATAGCAACTTTTGTAACTAAGTTAGTGATTTATTTTGGATAGCTTTATAAGCATATCATGCATGGACATTCAGTTGTAATTTGTATTTTGTATTAAGCCAATAGTGTGGCTTTTGATATGTAACTAAAGCCATTCAAACTCTTTGAATTAGTAATGAAATTTGGATTTGATGAAGATCTTTGATGTATGTTCATATTATCTCTTGTGATAGAGTTGTTAATAGTTGTGGTTGGAGATAGAACTGAATGTTGATGGAATTAAGGTTGTGTATGTATTTTAGTGTGGATTGTTGGGTTTCTGGGTTTTGTTTGAAGGTTTCACCACGGCAAGGCCAAGAGTTCGCCGCGATGAACCTTTCCCGAGAGGTATTAGCGCTTAGTCTGGGGACTTTACCGAAGTGAAGCCTAAAGCTCACCGTGATAAATTTTTCTAGAGAGGTCTCTGCGTGACCTCCATAGTTCACCGAGGCGAAGTTTGAAGTTTGTTATGGCAAACTTTTCCTGAATGGTCCAAGAAAATGACCCCACAGTTTCGCCGCGGTGAACCCGCCACTGCTGCCATATTGAAATTTCTGCCAAATTAAATGTTTTCAACTCTCCTCACACATGGCCTTCACCTGACCGTCTCAAATGGTCACCTCGGGATTAGTCATGGGACTTGGGCCCAACACATTATGAATACCAAGCTTATTAATCATTGAGCCTGTAACTCTGTGTACACATTTATAAATTTTAAGCTCTTTTTCACATTGGTCACTCCGATCATATCTCCTTCATTTGATCATGCATATTAATGTAATGAAAATGCGTCAAATCACATATTATGCTATCAATAACTCTCATTCAGTATGCACAGTCATATAGCACATTCATCGGATCTAATTTCGGCGTTCAACATATAGTTGAGAACACAATTTCCATATTCATATTCAATTTGCAAATACTTTCAATATAGTCCCGAATATCAAATTCCTTGGACCATCGATATCTGGAATTAACACAATCGTATCAGTAAGAGTTCAATATCTAACAGTTAATTAAGAACAATTTAAATATAGTGAGTAAACATCTAGGTTAACTCACAGTATGCTCCAGATAGTTATTGCCTTGACGAGCTAACAATGTCTGGAAGCTGTCGGTCAATTTGTACTTCTAAATCATGCAATACATACTTATGTACACATTACTAACTTGTTTAATCAAATAAGTATTCAATCATACACATGTATATGTGTTATGTTCAATGCATGGTCAATTGAATTTCCCAGGCATTATTCTTATACATAGATCTTAACTATTCAATTTTTGCTTATACACCCTAAGACCATTCAAACATTATATTTTGTATACTACCTTTTTACAATCAGGTTTGTACCTTTAAGTTGGCTTGATTTACTCCAAATTCAGCAACCATACTTTAAACTTATCTTTAAACATTTTCATGATAAAAAAGCCTCTCATAGTCCACATACGATTGTTACCATAAAGTTGGAATTTCATTAAGCTAGATCTATAGATTCACCAAACTTTTTCCAGCAATATATATTCATACATTTACCTAATTCTCATTCATAATTACCCCATGTTATTCAATGCTCATTCATCCATACCTTATACACATTACTCATGTCCTTAAGATCATGTTTGCATTAAAAGAACTCATTTAGTCTTTTAACAAATCATAATTTCCAGCTTTGAATACAACCACATCAAAACAATCCATTCTTTAGGTTATGAGATCAATTAACTACATAAAATTATCAAGATCTTAACCAATTAATCAAGCAACAATCTAAGCTCATTCATAGCCTTAATTAAGTCCAAATATACCAATTTAGAGTGATTTTTCTCAGCTGGTTCGACATGTACATAAGGCTGAAATTAAAATTCCAGAATTTGTTATCAACATTACTAATGTGTGTAATTTTACTACCTTCAATACTTCAACAATTTTACAAGCTTAGAGACATCGCTAACACCTAAAAGTTTTCAGATTTCATGTCTTTTAAGGTTACTTCATTTCAAAATTTTAACTTCTATAATGGTTAAGTTAAATCTCATAAAATTCTTCTCCTTTGTTTCATTACTATTCATTTTATACCATCATACTTGCAATCCTAAATTTTCCAGATTTGAAAGTACTTCAATAAAACCTATCTTTAGCATAAATTCATCATCAGTTATATCCTAAATTAAATCATCGATATAACAACTTATAAGCTGCTATTATCATGCATCCAAAAATAGAAAAGAAGGTAGACCTTTTCATTCATGATTTTCCAGCATAATTTTAACACCAATACCACTTTCAATCTATCCCTAATCAGTCATCATAATTTCTGCTAACACATGCCACAGTATATCAATACTTTAGTTACTTGTTCAGCTCAAATGCCACCTCAATGTATCAAGCTTGCTTTGCCTCACATGCATACAAGAACATTTCAATAATAGTGAGGGAGTAGAATGGTTTCGACAATGATAAGAAGAAGACAACAAAATGTAACAATATTATGCCTGTAAAGTTATCCTTATGATGGATTTTGCATAGGTTTTAGGATGAGAATTAGGGAAAAATTCAAATGTGTGGTTGGGGTGTGGATTTTAGCAGTGATAAGGAGAAGAAGGAGAGAGTATATAGTAGAAACATAACAAAAAAAGCTGAATGTGTTGGTCACATGGCGTAGGATGACTATTCTTTCATTAAAGACACTTGTCATGTATTTAAGCAAGATAAATGTCCTCCTTCTTAGCTACCAAATGTCACTAAATTCATAACTCATTTATCACTTTTTTATAGGCTTAGTCATCTAAATTTTCACATGTTAACTTGTCTTCCTACTTGAAACTTTTCCTATTCTATATGTACATTTTAATCCATCAATCTTCCAATTGTGACAAATAAACTTCAAATTCCTAATTGTAATCTATTAATTCCTTTTATTTGTAAATCAAAATACAAGACATGAGAAATGCATAATCATGTCACAATTATTTTGAAACTTTCATACCCCAGAACATGTCAATTGAGTGTAATTTTTCTAAGTCAAAATTCATGTTTGTATGCTCACATTATGCATGCAAATGAAATCATAAAATCATATCCTAAATGCAGCAAATTCATTCTAATATGATGTAATTCATGTGACTAAGTAATCTAACACTCCAATTCTCAGTAGTTTTGGAAACCGACTATTATCATTAATACTAAAAGAAGACTTAGAAGCAACTGTAGATATTGGAGTTATTAACAAGTCTCTCATGCAATTACTTGTTTGATCGGATATTAAACTTCATTCATCTTCTATTTTGATATTATATCAAAATGTTCATCACTCATGGTCATAATATCTACTTAAAATATTTATCCAACTTTGTCCTATTATAAAAAGTCCTAATCTTTTTTGCTTTAATAAATTCCATAAAACGAAAACTTAAGCTTCCAATTATGTTTGATGATGATGCATCAATAAAAGATGAAGTTCATATTGAACTACTATAACCCAACTCTTTGTCCATTTTTAATTGATAATCACAAACTATGCCATAAGTATTTGATGATATCAATTTGTCCTTCGTTGCCATTACTATATAACTATCAATAAAGAAATTAAAGTCCATCTATCTTACACCTTTGATCTAAGACCTAAATGACTACTAAGGTACTATTATCATAGACCAATAAGTATTAAGTTTCTCTATCATATGCCTATCATTATCTTAATCATCTCATTGGAATCAAAGATTCAATCAGATATAGTACCTTAATCTCACACATTTCAGCAAGACAAATGTGTGAAGTTGGTATCTTATTCTAAAGAACAACTCAGTAATAGTATCAAACATTGCCAACTTTACACTTTACTTTAGCTAACTCTTTTTTCTCTTTGGATAACAAACAAGTATATTAAAGATCTCATTGTATTAACCTGATAAACACCTAAATATACTTAGTTTTTGACTTTAACGTCTTGAATATAGAATTCCATCTTGTTGGATAATCAAGAACCAACTTCTCTGTACACGAAATACATATTTATCATATAGTTTCTTTAAATTTTTAACCTATTTAGGTATTGCATTGGAATATACTATATTATTCTGGGTTGTGTGTTTCCTTTCCTTTATTATCTTTAACCCATCCTTCACTTTCAATTTCATAATATAAATAAAATAGCGCACATAATATAACCTTCCATCCATCATCAAGCTCTTAGCCCGCAACTTGATCATCACTTTTTCGATTATAGCATTGCTTATACTATAATTATCCAAAGTTATGATTAAGAGATTCATGTCATTATCCTACTCTATTAAGCACTCAATTAATATAATTGTCAACCTTTCACTTGTATGCAGTGTCAGTACATAAATAAACCTAAAATTTAAAACATTAAAAATATCAATTACAATATAATCAGTGAGAAAATGATAACAAAATTAAAGAATATTATTCATTTTATGATTTGATTGCATAAAGTCTAGATTGTCAATTGAATGCATTTTCATTACTATATTACCCCTTTTTTATTATGATCATCCATTTATATGACGAAATCGTAACTCATCTATGATTACTCAACAATATTTTCAATGTCAAATTCTTTTTTTCTTCATATATCCTAAAAATATCTTTCTTTATGGTATTACAAATTAGTATCTTAAAGGTTGTTAGAAGTAAGAAGAAAAACATCTTGAAGTTTTGACTATCAATTATAGAGAGCAAATACTCATTCTCTATGATCATATTCTCTAGCAAATGCTTGGATCTATGAAAATCTTAAGTCAAGGCAATCATTTAATTCTTTCTTTTTATTAATCTAGGGAAAAAAAAGTTTGACATTTTAACATCATCTTTCTTTTATTATAGGAATCTATGTTCGTCTTTAAAGGAGATATTCTACCTTTAAAACCCTGAACTAATATCTTATAGCAATATTTACATCCTCCCTTATCAAATACGCCATTTAATTTACTCTTGATGAAGTTATTCCAAGCATAACTTCTTATCTTCAAACAATTGGTTCCTTCAATCTAAACTATTTTTTTACTCAGTATATATATATAACCAAGTATCAAATTAAAAATTTTAATTATATCACCTTATGTTATCGAAGGATTATGCTCTCTTGTTGAAACAATTTTAAACAAGATAATCATCTTAAACAAGAATAAAATATATACATGAAAAAAGAGATAAATTGCACAATTTGGGAGATAACATCAATAGGTTCACATCGTCTCTATGTATAAACAATAAAAATCAGATATATTTCTATATTTCTGATATTCTTAGAATATTTATATATTAAATTATAAATAAATTATTTCTTGAAATTAAAATTTAAACAAAAGGCTAATATGTATCTAATTTTTCAGATACCTCTCTCGATGATTGGAAAAGGAAATTGTTAGGGAAATATAAGGGGTCCGTGGGATGGCTCTACATCAACTTTTTCATATCCTATAGGTGACAGGGAGATGAAACAAAGTGGAGATGTGAATATACTTGCCCACAAGGAAGAAAAGCAGACAACAAGCAATGTTTAATAATGTGAATGTAAAATTAAGAATCTTAGAACGAGAAGAAGCCAGCTGGAGAAGAGTTGGAAAATGGTAAGAAGTGAGTGACTTGGACTAGACTTTAACAGCTCACGACCTTTATGGAATGGAACCAAACGAAGCAACCACAATTGTTGTACCAAGCCACAATAAGATCTTGACTTGGAAGAGTATATAGAAATAAAAAATAAGGGAAGAAATTATTAAGTATTTATCTATGGTTTCAATTTTCATCATATCTTCGTAAAATCCAAGGTTACATTCATAATCTATTTCCATGAAGTTTTAGACTTCTATATTTAGGGTACCTAAATTTTTTGGACTATTCACTATTGTCTATAATGGTAACAATAACAATAAGTTTGGTAATCGATCGAATTAGATTTAAAGAATCTATAGTCCAAACTCGGTTTAAAAATCAGCTTAAACCTAGTTCAACTTTGATCGAAGTCTAGAATTTGTGATTAAACCTTAATTTGATTATGTTTCGAATAATTTAAAGTATATAAATATAAAAGCACAGATTACACGCTCACAGATATTATCCATTTTGGATCTTGGCCCAGCTAAGTTCTCACGGTTTTGCTTTTCCTTAAGCCTCCCAGGAGGTCACCCATCCTAGTATTACTCTCACCTAAGCACATTTAACCTCGGAGTTCTAATAGGATCCGACACATTAGGCCATAGAAAACACGTCTATAAGGGAGAGGTATCCGTACCCTTATAAGGCGTACTTCGTTCCCCTTTCTAACCGATGTGGGATCTCAAACTCTCCATTCCCTTAGGGCCCTGCCTTCTTTGGGGCTCAGCCTAGCTAGCACAACTGTTTGGGTATCAGCTCTAATACCACTTGTAACAGCTCAGATCACTCGCTCACAGATATTGTCCACTTTGGGCCTTGGCCTAGGCAAGTCCTCACAGTTTTGCTTTTCTTGAGGCCTTCCCAGGAGGTCACCCATCCTAGTACTACTCTCACCCAAGCACATTTAATCTCGGAGTTCTGATGGGATCCGGTACATTAGATTATTAAAAACACATCTGTAAGGGAGAGGTATTCGTACCCTTATAAGGTGTACTTCGTTCCCCTCTCTAACCAATGTGGGATTTCACAATTAAGGCTCAAGTTTATGTCATAAGTCCAAATCCAAACAAATTTCGTAAGTCTAAAAATTTAGTCGGGCTAAATCAAACCTATCTAAGTCAAGCCAATTAAAAAAATTAAAAAAAAACTATACGTACTTAATTAGGCCCAAAAATTCAACGTCACCTTATTAAGTGCCTGACAGTATTTGTTAGAAAAATAAGCACCCATGCAATGATATGATTGTTCAATTAACATTAATTTCAATTTTGAAACTAGATGCAAACAAGCACTAAGAGTAGCATGATCAAGTCCTAAGTGATTAAACTTTTGCCAGCCCTAAAATCACAAACAAAATAAATCTTCAGAGATTGATTAAAGAACATTAAGTGATTGTTAATTATTAAGAGTAGAAAAGCTTACATCAAAAACTACTTCATATATGCAAATTAATCTGCCATTCCTTCCTCCGTCTTCATCATAATAAACTTTAAAAGATGATATTGAAAATAAAAAGTCACTACTTGTTGCTAGCTTAATAACAGGACAACAAAAAAAAGTTAGACTCGATACATATAGTGATCTTATTGTTAGAATCCAATGGTGATCAAATCACGAATGTAGTGGAAAACAAAATTTTTAGGAATTTCAATCGGATCTCGATACTTGCATAACTTGAATAAAAACATGAACTATAAAGTATGAATCATACTTGATTCACGTTTCTTGTTGAAATCTTTTGACAAGTTCTTCACCTGTTAACCATGAGTTGTTCAATTGACCAACCTCTAACGGTAGCCACTACAGCAATTTCTTAACTTTTTTAGAGGAAGAACAAGAATTGTTAGCTTGTTTTTCTTCCTATTAATAGAAAAATCATTAGGAATTTCTAATTTTATTAAAATTAAAGTATTTAATTATAATTAAAATAACATTCTAATTATAATTAATTTAATTTTAATAAATTCAAATATCTTATATTTGATCCCTAAAGTTTCTCAAATTTTATAATTAATTACAACTTAAGTAAATTTATTTTTCTTTCACAAATTGCTCTTTTATGTGTGACTCATTAGGATCTTAATAGATTGGCAATGATTATAAATTCTAATTCTAATTCATAATTATAATCAGATAAATTAAAACTCCTGTTAATTTATCTTTAATACTCCAATTAAACAATTTATAATCATAGATTAGGATTGAAGGCTAGCAACATATCATGACCGCCTAAATATCAGAAATTTCAAAGTAGTTTGACTTAAACTTGTCCGCGCTTGGTTATGATGTATAATTTAATCCCCAATAGTCCAATTGGATAGAGTATGAATATAATGTCTACTCTTTTAGTCCAATCATGTTCATTCTTGCTAATTAGTAATTAATTTATAATTGAAATTTGAAAATGCCTTTTTCAAATGTCAATTCACTCTCACCAGAGAATTTCATAAATCATTATTAATCAAGAATAGTATAATATTTTCTCTAATTACTTTAGAGTGACGAATCCTGTGTTGACTTATCAACTATCTCCGTATAATTCATACTGCATCTAAGTACTACCGACTGAATTATCCTAGAATAATTCATAATTAGCATCAAACCACAGTAATTCCTACTCGAGATACCTTTGTAACCTCAAGTCTAAAGATCAACTACACAACCATCATTATGAGAAAATCTATAGACACAAAAGTAATATTCCATTTAGGATTCTCATAATCAAGTCAGTTCAGTGACTTATTTCCTAATAATCACTCACGCATTAGTTTAAGTATCTCCATACTTTAATTTATGAGATCAATTACTTTCTTCATAAGAAAGAAACATAATGTGTGCTAGTTTATCGTTTTAACAATATCCCATTTTGATGAAACTATAACTAAGAACATTTAGGAATAATACATAAATGTAAATTGAATCTCATAATTATGATCTCATCATAATTTCAATTACACAGTAATTATTCCATGAATTTTATCTTTAGTATTAAAAATAGCAAATGACATTAACTAAATACAAAAGATAAAAAATGCCTTTTCATTATAAATAATAATGTCATACATCAAATTGTATCCAAATGATTGGCTGCAAGGGCATAAACTAACAATCTCCCACTTGCACTAAAGTCAATTGTCTATGTATCTAATATCATATTCATCCATATATTGATCATGTCTCTTTTGAGACAGTGGCTTAGTGAGAGGATCAGTAAGATTCTCTGTAGTGGGAACTCACTCCAATACTATGTCTTTTTTTTTCATTATCTCCTAGATCAAGTGAAACTTCCTAAGTACATATTTAGATTGTTGATGAGACCTTAGTTCCTTTGCTTGTACAATAGCATCATTATTGTCACAGTACAATACTATAGGCTCAACAATGCTAGGAACCACTCTAAGTTCAATAATAAACTTCTTGATCCAAACTGCTTCCTTTGCAGCATCTGACACTAAAATGTACTATCCTTCATTCGTTGAATCTGCAATGGTTGGTTGTTTAGAACTCTTCCAACTTATAGCAACACCATTAATTATGAAGATGTATCCTAACTATGATCTGCTATCCTCAATATCTGACTGGAAACTAGCATCTGAATATCCTTAAACTCTTAATTCAATTCCTTCATAGACCTAGAAAACATCTTTAGTTCTTATCAGGTACTTTAAGATGTTTTTAACAGCTGTCTAGTGATCCTCACCTGGATTGGCTTGAAACTTGCTCGTTATGCTCAAAGAGTACGAGACATCAAGTTTAATACATAACACCGTATACATACATAATTGATCCAATTGTCGAAGCATACATAATACAATTTATTTTATCTGTCTCCACTTGTGTCTTAGGACACATACTCTATGAGAGAGAAATCCCATACAACATGGGCAAGAATCCCCTCTTAGAATTCTTCATGCTAAAACTCTTTAGCACTTTGTATATATATGTGGATTGGGATAATTGATCTATCTCTATAGATTTTTATTCCCAAAATATAGGTTGCTTCTCCCATATCCTTCATGGAGAAATTCTTGGATAACTAAACATTTACAAACTGTAGCATAGGGATGTCATTTCCAATTAGCAATATGTAATCCATATTTAACACTAAGAAAACGACTACACTACCACTAACCTTCTTATAGACACATGGTTCATTCATATTTTTTATAAAATCAAACTCTTTGGTTGTCTCATCAAAATGGATGTTCCAACTCCATGATGCTTGTTTAAGTCCATAAATGGAGTTTTGTAACTTGCATACTTGATTAGGAAATCTCTTGGGTTTAAAACCTTCAAGTTGTGTCATATACACATCCTCCTGCAAATTCCCATTAAGAAATGCAGTTTTGACATCCATCAACTAGATCTCATAATCATGATATGCAACTATAGTCAATAAGATCCCTATGGACTTTAGCATAGCTACTGGAGAAAAGGTTTCATTAAAATCAACTCTTTGTTTTGAATTGTAACCTTTATGCACTAACATTGCTTTGGATAGACGGGACTTTATTTAGAGGGTAAATAGCAATTTCAATGGTATATCCCCAAAAGAAGATATGAAGGATTGCATGACTCATCATGGAATGTACCATATCTAATAGTGTATGATTTCTCCTTTCAAAAACTCTATTATATTTTGGAGTTACATGAGGAGTCTATTGTGAGAAAATCCTATTCTCTTTTAAATAACCAAGAAACTCGTGATCTAAGTATTCACTACATTGATTTGATCTAAGTGTTAATACTTTTACCAATTTGTTTCCTAACCTTAAGTCTAAATTCTTTGAACATTTCAAAATATTCAGACTTTTGTTTCATTAAGTACACTTAACCATATCAAGAATGATCATGTATGATGTAATGAAATATGAGTATCCACCTCGAGCACTAGTGGACATAAGTCTATATACATCTAAACGTATTAATTCTAGTAACTCACTATCATGTTGTCCCTTTCTAATAAAGGATTGTAAAACCCCAAACTTTTCTTTTCACGTGTCTATTAAATTTCATTTCATGTGAATGATGTTTTCAGGCTAATATAAATTTTATTTTTGCTAAAAGGAGAATTAGGAACCCAACCTTGAATGACCAATATTAAAGTCAAATGATAACTAAAAATATTGGAGTTGACTGATATGGAAATGGACCAAAAATAAATTCAATCAAATGGATTTATGATAGATCAAGATTGACCTTGTTTTAAATTATTGTGGAGTAAATTTGAAGCATTCTTGTGCTACAACATAAGGACATAAGAATCAGTCATAGTTATGGATACTTAAAGTAAACCGATCCAACTTATATGCTGATATATTTAGTTGTAACATGTTATTAAGTGGACATGAAATTTCTATCAAAATTGGATAGATTTTTCTTAAGCCATTTAATTAGTTTGGACAAGAAATAATACATGTATGTATGAATGAACCTTAAGTGGCAATTGTCACATATATGAAGAAGTTCTCATTGTTTTGGAACAAGAATGCATGAAAACCTTGTGTTGTCATGTTTATGAAGAAGTAGATGTGAGGGACATAAATTTGTTAAGTGAGGCCGATATATGATATGGACATGTGTTATTTTAGTGAGATAAAAATGAAAACAACTTGTTATATATGGGAGATAAGTATTGTCGTGGATGATACAACAAGTTAGTGGTATAATATAACAAATATGGAGAGAATTAAAATAGTGGACAGTTGTTGGAAGTAAACATTGCAACGTATGGATAACCCTCATCAATGTGTAGCATGTTCAAAGATGATGGAGGAGCTGCTCCACCTTCACTCCACCAAATTTTAAGCTCTTCTTTGGACTAGAATTGTTGAAGAATAATTGCAACTACTCCCTTCATAAATAAGTCTTCCAAGTAACTGCCTTAAGGAAATAAATTCAGTATGGTGTCTAAGCTAGAAACCATGGACATCTTCATCAACGCCAGCTATGTGTAGATAAAGAATGGACAGCACACTACCATTTGATTTTAGGTATATTAAACCACTCTTGTCCCTTCTCTTTAGCTGGTCACATAAATACCTAAGCTGGAAACATGAATTTCCTTATGAATTGCGTGAATGTTTGAGCATGATTTGAAGAAAATGGTAACTTTTTCAACTATATTTAGTGAAATTTTGTATTAGGATTCTTGGTTTCCTTGAACAGTCCTAGTGTTTTGGCCATAAATTAGTCTAAATAACTACAAATTGGGTGATTCCAAATGTAAATGAAATCTAAGACATATTACTAAAAACATCTAGATGATACCTTGACCTATTCTTGCTTAATGATATTGAAAATTGAGATTGATTATGGTAACTGATACTGTCTCTATATTGAAGCAGCTTGTGATATTTGGTACGTGTTTCATAAATTATAAAGTGAAATGGCATGAGTTTTTATGATATGTAAACTAGAGACATAGGGGAACAAATGTATAGAGACTTCAGAACCTAATTTGAACATTTTATATGTGAAAATTAAGGAACAAATGGAGGAATGGTTAAATGAAGAGATAAACAGCATGGTTAATGGAGGGGAA
>JAOQMP010082761.1:0-33056 GCA_027563575.1 Erythroxylum pedicellare
AACCCCTTATTAAGTTTAAATTTAAAATTAATTATAAGCTACTCCAAAATTAAATTACTCATACTTTAAGATTTTAAATTTCAATTAATTTTAAGCTAAATTGATTATTTTTCTCTTAATTTGATTAACATTAATAATTAGATTGATTCCTAATTAAATTTTACAAAACAGTCATAATTAGAATTAATTATTTTATTAGATTGAAATTAACTAGTTAAATTCCTTAAAATTAAGAAATGAAAATTTTAAAATAATTAAGAGATATGCTTTAATTATATTTATTTATTTTAATTTAATTGACATAAATTAAATTTATTATTTTATTTATTTATGCAATTATTATTCTATTTATTTAGAAATTGTTTCTTTATTCATTTAAATAATAAGTTTCATGATTTATTACAAAAATATTTTTATTAATTAAATTTGAAAAAGTGTTCTCATTAATTAAATGAGAAAATGAAATTTCTTTAATATTTTTTAAAATAGTCTTCTAATCCATTAAGAAAATATTTTTTAATTTTTTAATAAATGAAGCTAAAGGGAGTTATTAATTAAATTTAAAAGTATTTTACTTAATGATGAAAGTAGTTGCCTTAATATTAATAAATTTTGTAATTGAAGAAAAATTATATCTAATTAAAAATAGAAAATTTTCTAATTAAATTAGAATGCCTTAATATAAAATTTTGAAAAAAAAAGAGTTTCTCTAAACTATGTAACAACAGTAATTATTTATGATTGTATTCATCTAATTAAAGAAGTCAAGATAATTGGAAATGATTTCCAATTGTATTTAAAAATTATTTCAAATCCAAATTAAATTTATATTTATAATAGGAATTTAATTCATTTAAAAATTAATGATTTTAATCAAATTTAATAATCTAAAGAGTTAGAAATTATACGAAGATCAATAACTATAATTAAACAAAGTTTGATTATTTGTATGCGTATAATTTGATCATATTCACATAATATATTTGGTGCATATTAAATTGCATGTATATATATGATAATTTACATTCAATTTTGTTTTGATGAGACCATTGAAATTAAATATCTTAATAAAATAATATGTTTATGTTGAGAACGTGATTGTTTTTAAAAGAAAAATATGTGATTGTGGCCTTTTATTATTTAAATATAAGACCTAGAGTTTTATTTATTGTAAGACTTTTTTAGTAATTTAAGGCTCCTTTAAATTGAACATGTTTTATCTTAAGTTAATAGGTCCCACTTGACTAAATTTGTATGAGTGACTCATGAACATATGAATTTATAAGCAGGGCTAAGAATAATATATAAGATATGTTTTGACAAAAGTTATCTCCTAATGGATCAAAGAGTCGCATGGAATGTGATTGATAAAGGCATTGTATACCTATTTTAAGTTTAGTAGGTTTGTTTAATATTTCAAGGTCAACTAAACTTGAATAAGATCCTAATTTGCGAGAGAGATTAAGGTAATCTTTCTAAATAGTAGTGAGAAATATTATTTAGAATAAAATAGTGAAAGTACCAAATACATTATTAAAGTCTTGGTCTTATTTGGGTATCATGACAAAACTAATTATTTTCTTTTCTTAACTTTATTTTTTCGAGCAAAAATTATCTTTGTTTAGTATAGCTGATACTAAGTTTTAAGAAACCAAATTTCTTAGATATAAGTTATATTTAAGAAGAGTTCTCAAAGAAAAGAAATTTTGTATGTTCATTATGTAATTTTACTATAAATACTTGTTGAAGATTTAGTACTAAAGTTTTAGAGATATGCCAATATCATATACATGAAAAAATGTAATAACATTTTGAGTTGAGTAATATCTTATAAAATTTATCGGCAACATGCATGATACCACAATGTAAGAGGTCACATGGAGTATAGTTGAAAGGCATAGTACTTTGATAGAATTGGTCCTATTAATTTAATCTATTGAAAGTATAAACATGGACTACAATTGAAGGCATTTGTTACAGTATGATAATAGTTATAATTAGAAGAAAATTTTATTACAAAATTCTTCTTGTTAATGTATGATATAATAAAGATCATACATATTTCTAATTTATTCTTTTCAATATTTGATACAAAATTTGGACTAAAAAATATTACAATTTTCAAAGACCGATAATAAATAGATTGTTTAGTAAAAGTAGTTGATATAAGTTTATACAAATAGTTTCTATATATTAGACTAAGGGAAACTTATACTTAATTTAAGTGGCAAGAATATAAAGTTAGAATATTGGGATTATTCTTTTATGATATATTTGATTAAATAAACATATATATCTGAGTATGAATCATATAAAACTTGCAAAACTTATTACTTTAAAGGATAACCAAATCAACCTTTAAAGAAAGGATGGTGATGAAAATGAATTGTTAAATCTTACGCATATGATGAATGAGATGTAATAACAATTCATTAAAGAATAATAATTGTATTTCATTAAATTTATTAATGAATTTATGTAATATAATCATATATTTTAAATGAAATATTAACTTAAAATATTAAAATATTCTAATTATTTAAATTGAAATAAAAATTAAACATTAAGAATATCAAATAACTTTGATGAGATTGATATGGTGAGATACAAAATTTTGGTTATTTGTAAGGAATGAGATTTTTTAGTGAATAACTCAATAGCTAAATTCCATAGCAGTATAGATTTATATAAGGAGGAAATATAACAAGTGGTATTATATGATGAATTATTATTTCTTTTATAACTAAGCCTAATATAATGACTTACGTTTAATTGTTTCATTTAAATTAATTAACAATATTTCATATTAAATATGACATATTAGGACTTTGAAAGACTCAAAGTTAATGGTTTTATGATGTGATGTTTAGTTGAAAAATATATTATCTAATAAGTTTATAATTAAATTGGATAATAGAAGGTTATGAGATATCTGAAAGGATAAATATAATCTTACAAATCTATTGAACAAAATATTTGTTTCAATGAACACTTATAAGAGAATAGTTCTGAAATAAGTAGTAGGAGTAAGATGAAGTTTTAAAAGTTTAAATTTCATGATAGTACATCCAATTAGAACTAACGCATTCATTGATATATTTGATGCATAGTTGAAAGGTTATAAGATGTTGAAAGATTCACTTTCAATTGGATTTAAAGAGTTTGTTTTAGAGATAATTGGGGATTTATCATGTCCACAAGAAGGTTAATAGTAGTATAATTGTATTCTTCAGTGAGAGTGTGTATATACATACTACTTATAGAGGAAAATAATTCATAATTTTGAATTATTAAATATATGATAGTTTAGGAATAAATCTTATTGGATGTGAAAATGTAACAACTTAATTATAAAAATTAGATCTATAAAAATAGATATGGAATATGTTAACCTATTTTGGTCTACCATACTAAAGGTATTTAGTATTTGATGTTAGAGAAGTGCTTTAAAAGTAATCGCCTTTAGCACTTATTATACAAATCTTTGTGATTAATAAAAAGGCATTTTTGTTAATTGAATGTTCATGTTCTTTATGAATTGATAGTGATCTTAAATCGAATTAATAAAGTCCTTGATACATTACATAGCATGAAGGAAATCATGATAATGGGATTCCTATCATATGTATATGTTAGTGACTAAATGATCTCTAGTCATAAGATTAATGAGAGGGACATTGATCTCTAGTCATAAGATTAATGAGAGGGACATTGTTAATCCGAACAAACTAGCACATGTTATACTCCTTGATTAGATCAAACAGTGGATCCCATAAGCTGTAAGCATGAGTTATTTAGAGTTAACATATGGATGCTTGCTAAGAGTAGTAATTACATTAGATGACCTACTATGGGACAATGATATAGACAATCTATTCTAGTATCAATGCTAGTCTCATCATAGCAATTGTGCAAATATCCTTAGACTTGAGGTGCTCAATGATATCTTAGATATTAATCCTATACTTTGACTCCATTCCTCATTGCCACTCAGAGGTTGCTCATAGGGGTGGTGATTGGATACAACTTAAGGTATTCAAAGGTAATTGAGTAGCCAATAAAGGATTCGCCACTCTTGATAGGAGGAGATGATACCCACGACCTTTTATCAGGGTTATTACTTAGGACTCTTTGGACAAAGTGGAAATATCATGATGATAGTCCTCAGTGACATATCCAATTAAGTAATGAGGCTTGGGGAAAAGAACTAAAACATATCCAATTGAGTAATGAGCTTTGGGGACAAGAACTAACATCACTTAGGCTAAATGTGATGTAGTCATTTTAGTGGGAGTTGACACTTTAACCATACTCTAAACTAAATGGGGTATATAATAGTGAAAGGACAAATTGTATGGGAGAATTGTCAGTGGAAGGGTTTATAGTCAAACTACTGACTTTTTGGTCAATTGAGGGTTATGATGTATTACTAAATACCACTCATGACTTGCTTGAATTAAGTATTAATTCAAGTGGCCAACATAACCGGGAACCTAATGGGTCACACGCATTGGAGGTGCAAAGAATGAGTAAAATTGTTTTAGATGGGGATCCAAGATATGAGAGATGAATGACTAAGCTACAAAGTGTGGTAGGTTAGGGTCATTGGATTATGAATCATATGACAAATATGAATCTTGCTTATTGGTAAGATGACAAAATTACCCTTTAAATTAAATGGGATTAAAAGCCACTTAATTTGCACTAACTCTCCATTGATGTTGGGGGTTAGAGGGAGGCCAAACGGTGTCAAAGACACTCCATTTTCTTGCAAAATTTGTAAGAAAACAAAGTGACTTTTTGTGAGTTGTTCACATCTTCTAAAATACTCTCTCAAAGAACACACCACAAAGCTAGCAATTTGTGTGTGTTCTAGCCATTATTCCTAAGAGGTTTCAAGCTTTTCTCTTTATGTAGATATCATTAGAGATTCCTTGTTTTTTCTTTATGGTTTACGACAACCCGAAGAGGTTAAGACAATGAAGAACGAAGGAGATTGTAAGGTACACATCTTAAGTTATGTTTTGTTTTACTACATCTAATGGTGCACGTTTGATTATGTATTTTCTAGGTTTCTTTTTACTTTTTGTTGCATATTCTAAAAGTTGATCCATGTGATGAATGATCAAAACCCAACAGTGGTATCAGAGGTATCTTGTGCCTATTAGATGTCGTTTCTATTACATGTGCAATAGGATTGCATAGTTGTAACAGCTGTGGGTCTATTCTTAGAAATTTTGAAATTAAATTATGAAAAATTATTTTCCTAATTTTTTTCTCTAAAATTCTAATGAGATGTTAATAGATGGTTTTAGTCATTTAAAATTGATTTCAATGTGATTGAAATATTTATTGTTGAATTTCTGACAATATGCTAGAAAACTATTTTCTGCTGAACATATGTTGGTTGGTTAAACTGATGAGGTTTAACATGTTTTTCCTCGAATTTGATTCTAGAAATTTTATGTAGACATATTTAGAATGTTTTTGATTGTATGGAATTTTTCCATAATTAATTAAAATTTTTAATTAAATTTTCAAACAATAAACATATCAGATCAGTTTTGTTGAAATTGATGGAACTATTTTGTTTGATAACTTTGTGAGTGTATGTTTCGGCTCTATAACCTTAAAAATATTTTTATGTGATAAAAATTTGTTATTTTAATGAATGAAGCATGCCAAAATGATTTTTCTTGAATTAAGATTTTCAGGAAAAAAATTTTAGATGTCAAAATTTTCAATTTTAACATCTTAATGGTGTTTCAGTTATCGTGATACTTTTTGGATGATTTCAAAATTATTTTGATGAACTTGAAATGACGTGGAGATGCATGGAATGATGATTTGGTGTTTTGAAAATTTTGGAAAAATTTTAAAATTAATTTTGAATTAATTTAAGTAGAGCAATATTTTTTAGTAAGACTAGAAATTGACATGTGACAAAGTTAAAATGTTTAATTTTGACATCAAATAACCAATTTTAAGGTGAATTAATTTTGAATTAATTTATGGAATTAAGAGTTTAATTTAATTTGATTAATATTAAATTCTAAACCAAAATGAAATACAAGATTAAATTTAGCCAAGATAACACTTAGGAAGAAATTCGATCAATAGTTGAATCAACTTCCAAAATGTAGGATCCATAACTTGTCACAACCAAATTTGATTTGTTTAATATTACGCATTAGAAGATGCATGTTAGGAGTATGTGTGGGCCTGCATGATGGATGGTTATGGACTTAAGCCCAATATGATTGGAGTGTCCATATCATGCCATATAGTTATAGTAACTATATATATATGTGATATATACAAGACTTCATAGTTAAATGAGACCTAAGTAGAAATCCCTCATATATAATATTAAAACTAACGCCTTCCATTAATATGGTGAGAACCAAAGTTTTTTTAGAGTTAGGGTTGTTGGCAAACCCAAGCCCGCTCTACACGAATATGTTTGATCTATGGAAATATGATGCTTAAATTAATGGGTTGCTTTTAACTAGAAGGGTTAATTTGTTGGGCAAATCTAAGGTCAACGTGGACAAAGACGAACTTGGGGAGTGTACATGCGATATACATACATCAAGAGTTGATAGCCTAATGTGTGTTCACATATCATCAATTGATAGCACTAGATTTGATAGTTGCATTATAAATGCAATTGATATGACCGACACCTACTGATTGACCTAGAGTGGCTTATTGGGCAAACCTAAGGTCATTCTTAGAGATATTGGATATCGACCCACTACGAGAACTTTTATACAAGTTTATCTTGGATTCATATTAAGGGTTATGGATTTGCGAGAAAATAGTGGGAGCCATACTGCATGTTATTAAAATCCTAATTGGCATGCATTTACATACTGTCTAATACCATTTCTCTCTTTGACATTAGGTTGCAAGAATTGACACCATGATCACTAATGTGAACCTATGCTCACTTATGGAAGCCAATAAATTGACTGGACCCAACTTCTTAGACTAGTTTAGGAACTTGAGAATAGTTCTCAAGTTGGAGAAACTAGGCTACGTCTTAAAAGAACCACTTTCCGATCTCCCTATTATAGATATTTTTGATAGTGATCAGAAGGCATACATAAAGCATCTTGATGATACTGAGATGGCTAGCTGCATAATGTTAGCCATATGTCACTCGAATTGCAAAAACAACATGATGCCATGGATGCTCATACCATAGTCTATCATCTGAGGGAGCTATTTGATGAGCAAGCTATCTCCGAAAGGTTCGAGACCTCAAGGTCTGCTCCAAGATGGCTGAGGGGATATCTCCAGTACAATATACACTGAAGAGGAATGGCTATATTAAGAGGTTGACTGACTAGTTTGACTGATAGTTATTCACAATTTGTGCTTAGCTATAGGATGAACCAGATATCCACCACGATTCTTGGACTGATAAACTTGTTCAAAACAATTGAGTCATCTGTTAGGAAGGATAGTAAGGCTGTGATGTTGGTGGAGTCTTCTAGTTCAAAAAACAAGAACTAAAAGAAGAAGAAGTCCACAAGGCCTAAAGGAGATATGGTCAAGAAGAAACCTAAGGTGATTTCCCCCCTAACGGAATATGCTTCCACTGTGGTAAGGAAGACCATTAGAAGAGGAACTGTAAGGCATATCTGGAGTCACTGAAGTAGAAGAAGGCATCAGGTGCCCTATCTACTTCGAGTATTTTGTTATTGATATTAATACTATTTCCGATAATAATATATGGGCATTGGATATCTGTTGTGACTCATATATATGTACTAATATGTAAGACCTTAAAAATAGTAAACAACTCAAAAAGGGAGAGTCAGACCTGCATATAGGCAATGGTGTTAGAGAAGTGCTCTAAAGGCAATCACCTTTTATCACTGATTGTACAAATCATTTTATGATTAGTAAAGACATTTTTCATTATTTCGATGTTCATACATTTATGGATTTGATGTTAATCTTAAATTGATTTAATGAAGTCCTTAATACAAAACATAGTATAGAGGAAATCATGATGAGATCATGATAATGAGATTCCTATAATATGTAATTATATTAGTATCTAAACTTACCTTAGTTATAGGATTAATGAGATAGGATATCATTAATCCAGGTAAACTAGTACATGTTATACTCCTTGATTAGATCAAGTAGTAAATCTCATAACTTGTAGACATGAGTTGTCTAGAGTTAACATATAGATGCTTACTAAGGGTAGTAAGTACATTGGATTGACCTACCGTGAGATCGTAATATGGATATTCTATTCTAGTGTCAATGATAGTCTCATCATAGCAACGGTGCAAGTATCCTTTAACTTGAGGTGCTTAAGGATATCTCAGATACTGATCCTGTGCTTTGACTCCATTCGCTAGTGCCTTTTAGGGGTTATTCATAGGGTGGTGGTTGGGTACAACTTAAGGTATTCGTAGGTAATTGAGTGGCCAATAAAGGATTCACCGCTCCTAATAGAAAAAGATGATACCCAAGGCCTCTTGTTGGGGTCATTACTTAGAAGTTTCTGGCCATAGCAAATATATGTCATGAAAAGAGTCTTCAATGATAAAGTAATGAGATCATCAGGACAAGATCTAATATCACTTGGATTACATGTGACGTAGTCAGTCTAGTAGGAGTTTACATTTTGACCATACTCTGAACCAAGTGAGGTATAAATGGTGAAAGGATGAATTGCATGGAAACATTGTGTATGGAACAGTTCATTATTAAACCATTGACTTTTCGATCAATTGTAGGTCATGACGTGTTCCTAGATACTGCTTTTGACTTACTTGAATTAAGTCTTAATTTAAGTGGCCAACATAACCGAGAACCTAATAGGTCACACATATAGGAGATCCGAAGGATGAGTAAAGTGGTCTTAAATGGTGATTTAAGATATGAGAGAGTGTTTTGGGATTGTATCGCAATGTAATTGTGGTAGAAAACGTTGCGTGGAATGGATTAGAAACAAGTGTTGTTGGCTGCCAATTTGGCCATTAACTTCACAAACTTTTATTAATACATGTTATTCATGGTCATTAACTTTCTATGACTTCCATTAATACATGTTATTCATGAACATTAACTTCCCATAACTTACCATTAATGAAGCGGGTTATGGGAGGCCAAATAGGGCATAAAATAATAATCATTTTTGTGCATCTTGTGTAAGAAACAAGTGAAAGAAAGGTTCTTTCTTACACACACACACACTCTCTCTTTTTTTCTCTAACTCTCACAAGAGTTTGTCTTTGCTATCACAAAGAAAGAACTCTAGCCATCTCCTAGTGACGTTTCATCCTTCCATCTTCATGTGAACTTTCATTAGAGACGGTCTATATTGATCGTTGTATTTGATAACATCCCAACACGAAGAAGATTAAAGAACAAAGGAGATCATCAGAAAGGTACGTAAACATATTACATTACATATTTTTTTGTTTTATATATCCATATGCATGAGTAGATTTGGTTTTTGAGGTTCTGTTTTATTTTCTGCTACATATATTTGATATATATTATGCATGAGATGCATGATTGGAACCTTACAGTGGTATCAGAGCCATCTTGTGCCTTGTTAGATGTATAATACATGACATGTGAAAAATGTTTTCATGGTTGTGACAGCTTAGGGTCCTGTAATGTTTTGCTCGAAATTAATTATATAAAAATGGTTTTCATGATTTTCTTTCACCAATATGTTCATAATATGTAAGTAAATGATTCATTGTGATTGAAAATGTTTTTAATGTGATTAAAATATTTAATTTTGAATTTACAAGAACATATATGAAATCTATCTTTCTACTAGGCATACGATGTCTATTGGCTAAACTGATGAGGTTACACATGATTTTCGTGGAATTTGATTCTAGAAAAATTATATGAACATACTTGGGATTTTTTATGCGTTTGTAATTTTTTATAATTATGAAAAATGTTTTAATAATTTTATCAAACAATTTTCCATATCTAGACAGTTTTCCAAAAGTTGTAGTATCTGTTTTGTTTGATGTTTTTGTATGATTATATTTCGGTTCTAGAACCTTTAAAATATTTTTATGTGATAAAAATGTGTTAATTTGATGTTTGACGCATGCCTAAATGATTTTTCTCAATATTTTATTACCAAAAAAATTTTACAAGTCATATTTGTCATTTTTGGTGTCTTATTGAGGTTTCGGTGATCATAATAATTTTTGGGTGATTCCTAAATTATTTTGATCATCATGAAATGACCTAGAGATTCTTGGAATAATGATTTGTTGTTTTGGAAATTTTGGGAAATTAAAAAAATTAATTTTAGTAGAGCAATAGATTTTCTAGTAAGCCTAGAAAAATTGGCATATGTAACAAAATTGAAGTTGTTTAATTTTGGACATCAAATAATTATTTTAAGGTAAATTAATTATGAATTAATTTCTAGAATGAGGAATTCAGGTTAATTAGATAAATATTAATTCTAATCGAAATAACATACAATAGTAATTTTAGCTAACTTAGTAAAAGGAAGATAATAAATCTAAGCATTGGACTGGGCTTAGATCCAAGTATTGGATTGGGCTTTCATGTTAGGATCCATAAGATGTGATAACTAAAATGATGTGTTTACATACATGCATTAGAGAATGCATGGCTAGGAGAATGCGTGGGTTGCATGATGGATGTTTATGGGCTTAGGCCTAATTTAATTGGGTAGTCCATATCATGCCATGTTATATATGAGTTATATGTATAAAACCATCTAAGTTAGATGAGACCTTAGTCAAACCCCTCACTTAAAATATTAAAACTAATACCTTCCTTTAATATGGCGAGAACCAGAGTCATTTTAAAGTTAGGGTAGTTGGGCAAACCCAAGCCTACTTTACACGGGTATATTTGAACCATGGAAATAGAATTTCTAGATAATGGGTTAGTTTTAACTAGAAGCGTTGGTTTGTTAGGTAAACCCAAGATCAACGTTGACAGAGGCGAAGTTAGGTAGTGTACATTAGATGTACATGTGTCAAGAGTTGATAGCCCAATGAGAGTGCATACATCAATAGTTGATAGCACTAGATTCGACAATTATATTGGAGATGTAATTGGTATGATCGATACTTACGGGTTGAACTAAGATAGCTTGTTGGGCAAACCCAAGGTCATTCTTAAGGATATTAGATATCGACCTACTAGGAGAGTTTCTCTAAGAGTTCTCTTGGATTTATATTGAGGGTTATGAATTTGTGAAAATAGTGGGAGCCATAACGCGTGTTATTAAAGTCCTTATAGACATGCATTTAAGTACATTCTAATTTTTCTCTATTTGACGATAGGTTGCTATTGCTCGAGTCAACACTATGAGTACTAGTGTGAATCTAAAGATCATTGATGGAAGCTAACAAGTTGATTGGACTAAACTTCCTTGACTGGCTCTAGAACTTGAGAATAGTTCTCAAGTCTGAGAAGCTTGTTTATGTCTTGGAAGAACCACTTCCTGATCCTGGCTCTGGAACTTGAGAATAGTTCTCAAGTCTGAGAAGGTTGTTTATGTCTTGGAAGAACCACTTCCTGATCCCCTTACTGCTAATGCTTCCGATTATGATCTGAGGGCATATAGGAAGCATCTCAATGATAACGAGATGGCTAGTTGTATTATGATAGACACTATGTCACCGGAGCTACAAAAGCAGCATGAGGCTATAGATGCTTAGACTATAGTTTATCATCTTAGGGAGCTCTTTGATGAGTAAGCAAGCTTCGAAAGATTCGAGACTTTGCGATTGCTCTTTCGCTCCAAGATGGTTGAGGGGACATCTCTAGTGTAGTATAGAAGATGAACGGCTATATTGAGTGGTTGGCCTCCTTAGGTTTTCTTTTGGATCATGAATTAAGTATTGACTTAATTTTGACGGGTTTAACTGATAGTTACTTATAATTTGTACTTAACTATTGGATGAACAATATATCCAGCATAATTCCCAAACTGGTCAACTTGCTCAAGGTAGTAGAGCTATCTGTCTATAAGGACAAGGTTGTGATGCTGGCGGACTCTTCTGGTTTGAAGAAAAAGAGCCAAAAGAAGAAGACTGCCTCAAAGAGAACTTGCTTCCATTGTGGCCAGGATGGCCACTGGAAGAGAAATTGCAAGGCTTATCTAGAGTCCTTGAAGCAGAAGAAGGCATCTGATGCCCCATCTACTTCAGGTATTTATGTTATTGATATTCATACTACTTCTAATAACAACATATGGGTATTAGATACCAATTTTGGCTGACACATTTGTACTAACATGAAGGGCCTTAGCAACAGTAAACAACTCAACAAGGGAGAGTCATACCTGCGAGTGGGCAATAGTGCAAGAGTTCTTGCATTAGTTGTAGGCAAATATGTATTGACACTCCCTAGTGGGCTTATACTAGAATTGGACATTTGTTTTTATATACCTACTTTGACTAAACATGTAATGTCTATTTCTAGTCTTAATAAAGTTGGATTCCATTTAAATATCAGTAGCAATGGTTGTTCAATTTGTAACACACCACTACCATAATGCATATGCCCAAACATCCATAAAATTTCTGAGTGTATACCCTATGGGAATGACATGTTAGAGCAATCACATTCACTTATTAAGGCATCATACATAACATAAGTATTTAAAGTTTCAATTCATCCCATTTCATTAATAAAACATAATTTACATTTTCATTCATTACATATCAACCATATTTTTACATTATAAAACCATTTGTGAGTTCACAGTTTTATACAACAAGTTTTACATGATATGAGATACTAAACAAAAGCATTCTATCTAATTTCTTATATGTCAGCTAACTAGACCTTTGAGCCATTTCTTGTTCCCAAAATGGACAATACTATAATTGAAGTAGATTGCTTAAGAAGATAAATCTCCTCTTAGTATCTGCAAAATCGACGTTGCAATTTTGATGAGTTTATGAACTCAGTGAGTGAATCATCATCGATGTGCTCACTCTTATGATCACTCATTAACACATATATAGTCTATTCTACCAAAAATGTCATATAAATGAATAATTCACATCACATCACATATTTCATTGATTTGAACCATTCAATATTTCATCTTAATTCAATGGGAATGTTAATTCAATTAGTCAATATGGTATATCCATTCAATCATTTAATAAATAAAGATGCAAATGCAAATGCACATGTGACCCACTTCATTTTTACTTTGTTGTGATCGAGTGCCTATTTAACTGTCCTATATCTATCATAAATACCGGGATTATTTTATATACTGCCCCGTACCCATTATAGATATTGGGCTCATTGATAACTGAGCCTGCGACTCTTTATGCACATTTTCGATCTTTAAGATCTTTTTCAATTGGGTCACTCCGGTCATAATTCCTTTATCTGTTCATTCATTTCAATGTAATGAGATGCAACAATTCACATATGATGCATTCATTATTTCACATTCGATATATTCTATTCATATATCACATTTTTCGGATCTAAGTCCGGCATTCAACATTTAATTTAGAACATATGTTTCCATATTCATACACAATCAGTAAGCACTTCTAATACATTCCCGAATATTAAGGTCCCCGGACTAATAATGTCTGGAATATCACAATTATATAAGTAGCAACTCAATAACTGAATTTTAAACAAAGCAACTAGATTATGGTGAAAGATCGTCTAGGTTGACTCACAGTAAGCTCCAGATAGCTATTGCCTCGACGATCTGGCAATGTCTGGTTGTGGTCGATCAATTTGTGCTTTTATATCATACAATACACACATATGTATACATTACTAAATTTTATAATCAAATGAACACCTAATCATACACATGTATATGTGTTATGTTCAATGCATGCTCAATCGACTATCCCGAATATACAAAAGGAAAAGAGGATCTAATGGAAAGGTAGAGAATTTTAAAGCTAGATTGGTAGCTAAAGGTTATACTCAAAAGGAGGGTATAGACTATGACGAGACATTTTCTCCGGTTCCCATGCTTAATCCATCAGAATTCTTTTAGTCGTAGCAACCTATTTCGATTATGAAATATGTCTAATGGACATCAAACTGTAATACTTAATGGGGATCTTGAGGAGATCATTTATATGGCCCAACCAAAAGGATTCATTGAGCCAGGTAATCAGCATAAGGTATGCAAATTGCAGAGGTCCATTTATGGACTGAAGCAAACATCTAGGCCTTGGAACATTAGGTTTGATAAGTCTATCAAAATCTATGGGTTCATACAAAATCTAAATGAGCCTTGTGTTTATAAAGGACACAAGAAGGCAAGGTTACTTTCCTAATCATGTATGTTGATGACATTTTTCTCATTGGGAATGATGTAGGAATGTTATCTACGGTTAAGGGATAGTTGACCAAATAGTGCTCAATGAAGGATTTAGGAGAGGCTAGCTATGTTCTAGGGATCAAGTTTATAAGGGATCGTAAGAACAAACCGATAGCCTTATCTCAATTAACCTACAATGAGAACATGCTTAATAAGTTTTCCATGTAGGATTCTAAGAGGGGTTTCACATCTACTAGACATGGAATCAAAGTTTCAAAGGAGCAAGCACCTAATACCCAAGTGGAATCAAAGTTTCAAAGGAGCAAGCACCTAATACCTAAGAGGAGGTCGAATGCATGCATAACATTCCATATGCTTTGGTAGTTAGAAGTTTAATATATGTTATACTTTACACTATACCGGATATTTGTTATGCGGTGGGCTTGGTAAGTAGATTTCAGTCCAATCTAGGAATAAAGCATTGGATTGTGGTCAAGTTCATACTGAAGTATCTTCGTAGGACGAAGAACTTAATGCTTGTTTTATCTAGAAATAATCTTATTCTGATAGGATATATAGATTTTGATTTCCAATCAGATGTTAATTCAAGGAAATCAACTTCTGGTTCTATATTTGATTTAGGAGGTGGAGCCATAGTCTAGAGGAGCGTCAAGTAATCTTATGTTGCTGATTCGACTATGGAGGATGAGTATGTTCTTATTTATAGTGATATCATCACTTCTAGATATTTTACGGAGATTTGTGATTAAACTTGCGCTAGTAGTTTGATGGACTAGTTACCCATTAAGTCTTAACACCAAGATAAGATCTTATGTGTTAATCACCATATAGAGTAAAATAGGGGATCTAGAAGGAAAAACCAATTAAGGGCAAAATGGTAATTTTACCCTTTATCGTGCGGATGGCTATAATATGGTTCATAATAGAGTTTGCAATTGGACATCTTATTTGAAATATGTGTTCTCATAATATTAAGTAATTTAGGAGTTCAGCTAATTGTCTTTAGTGGAATGACATTTGGTTAATAAGCTGTAGTTAATTCTAATGAGATTAAATTAATTCCAGGCTTATTGGAGCTTGAATTATATAAGTCCAATTAGATTCTCCACTTGGCTTGTAGGAAAGGTTATCAAGCAAAGTAAGAAAAATAAATAGAGGTTACCAAATATATGAAAGAAGAAAGGATTGAATTAGATTCGAAATAATAATACTAAAATAATTTAATTAAGAGTTAATTAAATTAGGTTTTAAGTCTATGATTAAATGACGGGCTTACTCTAATTAAGTGTTAATTAGAAGCCCAAAGAAAACATTTAATATTGGGCTGGATTTTGGTTTGATTTAATTAATTAGATTAATTAAATTAAAATAATTTTTATAAAGACAAAAAGGAAGGCAAAGCCGAAAACAAACCGAAACTACAAGGATGTAGTTTTCGGCTTTGTATAGCTAAATGGACAACTGCACATTTAGCATTGAATTGCTAAATATAATGTAGGTTTTTATCATGCTTCATCATCATTAAATGGTTTAATGATCTTATCATTAAATTGTTTAATGGTTGTCATTTAATGTTGGCATGTAGAAAAACATATCAACCTTTTAGCATTCTTTTGATTAAAGAAGGAGTACGTGCATTTGTTGCTTTCTCTCCGTTCTTTCATCTTGTAACCGAAAATGAGAGTAGCATTTTGGTTTTTCATCTTTTCCTCTATCCATATTAAACAAATGTGAATGTCTCATTTATGGCTCTCTCTTTTTCATTTTTGATTAAGAGAATGAAGTGGTTCCAAAGTGGCTCTTCTTTCTTACTTTGCTGAAATTGGTAATGAGAAGAGACTCATTTTTAGTTCTTTCAACAACTAAGGAAAACCTATTCAATATTTCTTCTCCTTTCTTACCAAAGGATCTTGTTATCCAAGTTGTCCAAGGAGAACAAGTGGTAGATCGGATTCGTTTAGGATACAACAAAGAGGAGAGGATACAATAGTATGGAGAGGATACAACAGCAAGGAGTCAAAACTATAGCAAAGGAGTCGGTAATATTTCGATATTGTTCTTATGCTATTTATTTTTATAATATCATATCATGTATGGACTAAACATGTTGATTTGGTTATTATGCTTATGTTGCATTTTGATTTAGGAAAAAGTTTTTGAGAACTATCGTTTAGTCAAATCTAGTATGTTTTTGTTTTTGATCCAACACCTTATAGGGTGTTTTCTAGGGTTTCCCCACTTATTTTGGTTCCAAAAATAGCCTTGAAATATCAAAAAATCAAAATCTCATGACCTAGAAAACCTGGAATTTACTCCTTACATGATCATGCACTACCTTACTCTAGCTCTCTATACATGATCATGTGAGAGAGCTCACTAACTTTCTACTACTTCATACACGATCATGCCAGATGTAGCTCTCCAACTTCTTCTTCATATTTTATTCAATTTTTACTATCTCCACTCGTCATCAAACATATCAAACAACCCTTGAAACATATAATTAGAATCTATTTCTTGCCTTAAACAATAACCAATCAAACAAAACACCAAAAAATATGAATAAGAAGAAAAATCTAACTCTTAAACACATGTTTATCATCTAAGAAAACATTTTTAAAAAAAGAACATTCTAACACCTAGAAAACACACTGTAATTTACACCTATCAAATTTCCTATAATTAAATCTTTTTTTATCCCCAAGAAATACTAAAACCAAAAAATAAAAAATAGAAAACATTTAATCACACAGTCATGAACCAATGCAATAATCGTATAATAACATTAAATCTTTTGAAATGAACTTAACCACAAACATCAATCACTCAAAAAAGTTTAACATACTAACTTATTCCATTCATATTCAGGTGCTTTAATTTAAATAAACATACTAACCAAAATATTGCCACCCTATTCATACATCTATAACACTTGTAAGCATGTCCTTATTCTTACTTACCAATTATAGAGGGAGGCCATCATTAAGTACCCATTCAAGGAATTTTGTTTTTTGACATTGAGCATAAAGATCAGTAGTTCACTTTTATTAACAACGCTATATTTTTAGATTTTATTTAACGATCACCTAGTCTTTTAATGCGAAGACAAACACCTTGTTATGAATGGCCCCCCATTTACTTAACTAAGTTACATTTTATGGAGATTGGTTGGAGTGCCATTCCAGCCTTGTTGCATGAAGACAAACATTTTGTCATGAATGCCCCTAGTTACTCAATTATATCATAACTCAAAACTAGCTACTAGCTCTATTCTTAACATAAATTTTTCAAAAGGGTTCGTAGAATAAAATGTTTATTTAACACATATTTCTGTTATATTTACTAGCTAAACTACATCATTTCTTACTAGTCAATGACTCTTATAAACGGATAATAATGATGCCTACCAATTTAAATGAATTTAATTATCAATGCATCCAAAAAGTCTATAAAATGAAAAAATAAGTACAATATTCTAATCATGCATATTCACCTCAAAAACACTTAACACAAACTTCAAAAGCTAATGTTTCTTAAAAAAATGAATGATCATATTTATAAATAAGCCATTTCTTTTAATTTCATGTCATTAACATATTATAAAAATCATGCAACAAAAATTTACACAATGCTAACATAATTATAAAACTAATCTAATGCAAATGCAAAGTCACATATAAAGGATATGCAATTGCATATATATCTCCATACTTGAACAACATATTTTCCTCATTGTGGAAAATGACACACTCCAAAAACAACACATATAACAAATATAACAAACAAAAATAAAAGGAATTAAAACAAGAGTAAGAATACCTATGGGGATTATGGTAGGGATGGCATCACAAAAGGAACTTGGACACACTTCATGCCATAAACATCCATCAATTCAAATCATTAGTAAAAACACAAAAATAAGGTGACAAACATACATAAAATTACAAAAACTACCTAAAACTAACATGCTAATTTTAAGGTCACTAGCTTCACAATTTCAGCTTAATTTTTCATCTAACTCTTATTTTAAATGTTAAGGTCCTATGCATCATGACATTATGACTTACACTTCTTATGTTCAAAATTTTCTATCCCATAACTCTCATCCTCTTCCTAATAGTCTCTACCACTCTCTTTTCTTTTTCCCATCTAGTTGGTTTGAAATTATGATAGGTAAAGTGTGACTCTCCCTTAGAAAGGTATATCTAAGATGTGTAGGTAAGGGCTTCAACTTGAGAATATGAGGATTCTCAATGGAGGGTGGCATGGTTGCTTTTGGTTCTCATTAAGATCTCTTGCTTCAATTTATCACCAACTCCTACTTTCCTAGTTCTCCTTCTTTGTTTACTTCTCAATCACTCACTTTTTTTTATTACACTCCTCTTGCTCTTTTATGCAGTCATCCACTATATCAATCTTCATGCAAGAGTTACTTTCCTTCAACTTCTATAATAGTTTATTCATGTTAAATTCAACTTGTTCATACCAATCTAAAAAGTAAGTTTCTTTTTGTAGATATCTACTAATGCTCTTCCCTTTTTCATAAATAGTTTACCAATAACTAGGGAGCAATTCCTATCCTCTTCAAAGTCTAACACTTCAAAGTGCATTGAAATGATGAATTTGTCCACCTTGACTATCACATCCTCCACTACATAAAACTATTTCTTTATGGATTGATCCGCCAACTGGATGAGCATGGAAATCGATTTCACATCTCCTAGCCCTAATTTCCTAAAAATTGATAAGGCCATAAGATTAATACTTGTTGAGCAAGTTTTAATCTTATAAAACCCTCAATATTTTACAAGCATGCAGGTCGTATCATAGTATATAAGGCATTGATCCTATGAGGAATTAGTGAACTAATTGAATCCTAATTTGTCTAAGGCCTAAAAGTGTAATTAAAATGAAAATAAAAATGTGCAAAAAATTAAGCAATTAAATATAGATAGATTGAAAGTGAAATTGAAAAATTAACACAAGAAATCAAAATTAAGGGAAACCAATTAACAATTGAAATTTCACACATGGAAGATTAACCAATTATGAGAGAAGGGGATTAATCCAATCATCTAATGCTAACTTAATCACTTTTGAGTTAATTCAGCATTGGTCCTATAAGTTTAAAGGGTGATAATTCTCTCTCGAGCTGTAATCATCTAACCCTAAACCATAAACACTAATTGAATTGCGTTATGGAATTTGAAATCTCTCAATTAGGAAACAACCCACACATCCAATTAGATCTTAACCACTCTAGCAGACAAGCGAGTCCTCACACGAGATCTCTCTTCATATAAATTACCAATTTGATTATTTATGTGATCTATTAGATTTTTAACTCTTATTACCCAATCTAATCATTTTGCTTGCAATTCACTCTCTCGATTTATTATCGAAGCAAGTAAATATAATAAAAAATCACAAAACCTAACTCATTAACATCAAAAGTAATCAAATTAACATTGATTCAATTACAAATCCCTAAAAGAGATTAGAACATCCTTAAACCTAAGTTCATCACAACATCTATCTTATACATGAAAATGAAAGAAATAATAAGATGGAAAGAGAAATGTAAGTTAGAGTGGACTGGAATGGCAGTAGCAATAGATGCTCCCTTTTCCTTTCTCCTCTTCTCTCTTTTTCTCGCTTCTGCCTTAGCTTCTTTCCCAATGTAGCAAAAAGGAGGCTCTCCTTTTAAGGCTTCTCTCTTTTCCTCTTATACTCTTTTTTCATTTATGTTAAAAACTAGGTTTCACCCAGGCCCAAATGTCCAAATAGCCTCGAAATGTTGAGTTCAGAAGTAGTCCCTACGTCTGCCACAATCATAGCTAATGAGTCACAATCGTAGCACTTAAATAACTTCTATCACGATCGTGGCCTAGTCCTATTTAGTTTCTGTCACGATCATGGTTGGTATGTCACAATCGTGGCCTTGGTTCCTCCTCTGAGCTTTCTCCAAATCTTCTCCTATCTTCTTTACCTGATCTCAAACACAAGCAAACTCATAAAAACACCTCAAATACACAAAATTAAATCCTAATAACATGCTTGAGACCATAAAAACACTCAAAAAACACAAACATATAGTCATACTAATATAATTCTAACCTAAACAAGCACAAATCATCTAATTAACAACTAAAAACATACTAAATTATCCACTAAAACATAATGTAATCTATAACTATCAATACTTGCACCTAATTCCTATAAACATTTAGTGAATTATAAATTACCAATGACACAAGGTATAATAGAACTCCCTATGTCTTTTAATTTTAAAGTTATATGGCTAGTAATATCGAGTTGTAGCTTTTATTCAAGGATATCATTTGATTGTCCTCCTATTCGCTTGTTTGATTGTATATCCTTGAGAAATTTTGCGTACTTAGGCATGTTTTCCAAAACTTTCACGAAAGATAAATTGATGTGTAATTTCTTTAACTTCTGCATAAGCTTTGTAAATTGCACATATATTTGATTCTTCCATAGCCTCCGTTGAAATGGAATATTTGGTGTATATGGAAGGGGAGGAATATGTCGGGTTTCTTCTTTCTTCTCTTCTTTCTTATCCTTTTTCTCTTGGTCTTTTACTTATTGGGATTCAACTTTATTCTCAGTTGGTTATTTTGACTATTTCGTACTTTTAAGTGTGATACCTTTCAGTTGCTTCCTTCAATTAGACTTTGTGTTACTCAGAAGACTCCCCACATTTTGTTTAGAAAATTCATTGGCTAATTTACCCACCTAAACCTCTAGATTATGGATGGAAGATGTGTGTTTCTTTGGAATTTGATCAAACTTGGTTTCCATCCTCTTTTGGTTCTCGTCTTGGCTTATGAATTTGGAATTTAACACATCCATCAACTTGTCCATCTTTAATTCCAATTAATCGAGCCTATCTTGTTGAAATATTGATGGGCCTTGAGCTCTCAAAGGATTCCCTACCGCATTGGTAGACCAAGAAAAAATTGGATGGTTCTTTGACCTAGGATTATAAGCATTGAAATAGAGGTCATTACCAACCCGACCATATTGTGCTCCTGTATAGTTTAGTTGCTCCATCTTAAGTTATTTTTTAAAAATAAGCAAACAGTTGAAATATGACTTTCTTGTCCATAAAATTCACATTCGTGCTGAATTGCCTTAAGTGGGTTGGAAGAAGTGGCCTTTAGTCTATTCAATTGTTTAGCAAAGTTTGTTACTTTAGCCTATAATGTTGTCACTAAATCTATAACAAGCACACCGTTTGATCTCTAAAGGTTGATTACTGTTTACTCCTCTCTAGTGTTTGTGAAGAATTGTTGTTTGCCATCTCTTCCAAAGAAGTCATGCACGATGTCAAATGCTTTCCTTATTAGCAAACCACTAATTGTTGCATCTATGGTGCCTCACGTAAGAAAATTTATACCATTATATAATAATTGTAGAAGGAACTTTTTGGGTAAGTTGTAATGTGGATAGCTCCTTTATAACTCTTTGAATCTCTCTTATGCTTTATACCATGATTCCCCGTTTCTTTGATAGAAATTAGTTGTCTCGTTTATGATTTTAGTGGTCTTCATAAAGGGAAAATATTTAGCCAAAAGGGCTTGCACTAACTGCTCCCATATTGTGACATTCTCCAGGTTGAAAGAATCCAACTATGCCTTAACCTGATCTTTAAGTGTAAATGGAAAGAGTCTCATCTTGCTGCATCTTCTAATAGCCCATTATATCAGAATGTGTCACAAATCTCCAATTTAACTAAATTAGCATCAAGATCCTCATTGAACAGTCTATAAAATTACACATTGGTTTGTAGCATATTCAGCAGTTCTAACTTGATTTCAAAAGTGGTGGTTTGCATTGGTGATATCGCTATTCCTTTTTGGTTAGTGTTGAACCTTGGTCTAAAGAATTCTATAGGAGTTCTTTATTTTTCTCCTTGATTCCTTTCGTCCACTATTGTCCTCTCTATTGCTTCTTGGCTTCTTGCTTTTTAACACTCCCTCTCTTGCTTGGTGATGTCGATGTCTTTTAGTTTTCTACAACTTCTTGTAATATTATGTTCATACACTTGTAAGCACACAAGAAAAGTGTTAAAATCTTTAAATCAAGGTAAATCAAATTGCAATATATGCTAAAAAACAATCATCGGCAATGGTGCTAACTTGTTGAATTTTTAAATTAAAAACTTTCTTTATTACAAGTATACAGATTATATCTTGTAACATAAAAAATATCATCCCATAAGGATTAAAGTAGTTACCCAACAATTATTTTAAACATTTTTTAAGATGAAAAAAATATAATTTTCTAAAAGTTAAACTAAAATAAAGAATTGATAATTAAACAATGAAATAAGCCGTAGTGAATTTGGTTTATTGATCAATGATGAAAATTAAAAATTACTTCTATCCTTATTTGTTTTAACTTTACCTTTCTAATTTAATACTACTTGACCCCATATATCCAATAATTATGATTACCCTCTCTCAAGATCTAATCAAGTAATCTTAATTAAAGTAGACAGAAATTGAATAGTGGTCTCTTTATCTATCAAAACTCTTCCTAACTATGCAATTAGATTTGAAACAATTATATGGGTAACTAATAAACAATTAACATCTCTCTTCAATTGCCTATTAATTTACTATTTATAGGTCTATTAAAGTATCATCTTTTATTGTGAATCACGACATAAATATTCCAATCTAATCTCTATATTCAAATTGAATATAAAGTAATAAGCATTACATGTATATTTCTTTGAATCAAGAATGTAAGTTTAACAAATAAATCAAGAGTAATTCCTAAAAATAATGATGTAACTATAAATACCTATTGAGTCATCCTTAATATTCAATAATAACAAGGAAATAAAAGAAAAGAGTAGAGATTTGAATATGGACGTCTTCTCTTCCTTGTCTTAAGTTAGAAAATCCATCTTTTATTTTTCAAATTATGCTCTTTTTATCTCCTCCTTTTATGTTTTTCCAATCATCATTTTGTGTTCTTTTATTAATAAATACTTCTTAACCTTCTAGGGTTTTTTTTAGGGTTTCTCCACTTTTTAAAATAGCCCTAAAACATTAAAAAATATAAAAATATTATGACCTGGAAAAGCTGGAATTTGCTCCTTGCATGATTGTGCACTACCGTGCTATCACTCTCTATCATAATCGTGTATAGAATCACAATTCTGCTAGAGAGCTCACCAACTTGAAGTTGCTTCATGCATGATCATGCCAAATCTTGTTCTCTAGCTCCTTCTTCATCTCTTCTTTAATTTTTTCCTATTTTCACTCATCATTGTTCTCCAACTCCTTCATCTTTTCTTTAACTTTTCCTATCTTCACTCATCATGAAACACATCAAACAACCTTTGGAACATAAAATTAAGATCAATTTCTTACCATAAATAGCAATCAATCAGATAAAACACACAAAAATACTAATAAGAACATAAATTTAATTCCTAAACATATTATTATCATTTAAGAAAACACTAAAATAAAACACACTTTAGCGGGCAGAAAACATACTATAATTCACAGAGTTTACAGTCTCTACACATATCTTAAGTATAAGCTCTTAGTGTATTAGCTCATTGATAATAAAGAAGCTATCCATCAAAGGAGAAAATCTCCCTTACCTCATCTTCAAAGTTTACCTTCTATAAGATGTCCTAATTATTCTATCGTGGAGTCTTAAATTGCTTGGTCTGGAGTGATTAATGTTGTTGAACTAAAGCTCAGTAGTGAAACACGGGAGAGGGTGTTCTAAGAGTATCAAAGGAGTTGTCAGTGATGGGACCTCTAGTGCATGCTATCTCCTTAGTGCATGAGACCTAGGAGTCATGTTCCATGAAGTAGAGGTAAAGGCATTGACTATATGCCTCTTGTGCTAGGGCTGCTCCTTTGACTTCCTTAGTGGTGGTGGTGGTCCTCATTTCATCATTTTCCTATATCCTAATATTAAATGAATTATAAATTAGTAATTAAGAAACAACATTGAACACCATGCATATATAAATAAATAGTATATTATAACAAAAATAAAATAAATAAATATCCTAATATGAAATCATAAATGCAATGCGTGTATAACTAACATATGTATTAACCTAAAAGTATAACATTCCCATATTCATTTTCCTTACATTTATATATCATTAATTCATACTCCTTATTTTGTAACATTAAAATGTAGAATCAATTTAATTAAATGTTCCTTATCAAAGCATATATTAATTAAACCATATGCCAATCTCATGTATAAATTCATCGAGTTAAGTGAGAAATCAATTCAAGTAAAGTATGGGCAATTCAACGCAATTTCACTTTTGCCTTAAGCTGACCTAGAAACTTAATAAACGAACGCAACAAATAAATGACACTAGGGAAACCAATATCATTCACATTAATTATCTTCATCTATAGATTTCATAAACATTTTATAAATCATCCAATTGTTTCTTTTAGTAGCCCAAAAGTTATGCATAATGTGTATTTAAAATGGACAGAGGTAGTGAGTTTTTTTATCTAATCATCTTTGTTTATGAAGAAGACGCATTTAGATGGAGTCGATAAAACCTTACATACCTTAGAAAATAGTATGGTTGATTGTAAGAAATGTACAGTTATAGAGATAAAAAAGATCATGTTGAAAGTGTCTTGTGAATAAATTCTATGTAGAATTAGTAGCCATTATATTTTATCTTCTCAATATTACCAATAAAAGTTATCCTAAGTAACGAGATTAATGTACTTAAGGACAATAATAGGCTTAATGTGAGGAGTTTGATAAGTGTTAATTAGGTTATGTATTTAGCATGATTTTGAGAGCATTTTACTTATGTTTAGATTCTTTCAATAGGAATTGATAGTCAATGTGATTTATATTTTAGCTCTCAACTTAAGAAGCACTACAAGAAAATTTTCATTTAGCAATGGAAATTACCAACAGAAAACCTAAAAATTTTGTTGGAAAGGTAGTTTAGTGACAGAATTTTCTGATGGACTAAGGTATCGGGCCGTAGGTAATACTTTTGGATGAATAACAAAATGTCTATTAGTAAATTTACCGACAAACAGTTTATGCATCCGTCAATGAATATACAGATGGTTGTTTGTGCAGTCAACTATAGGTAAATTTTCAATGGTCAAAGTTTTTCGTTGAAAAATTTACAGACGATTTCGGTTATTCTGTCGGTAATTTTATGACAACATTACTGACGGTTATGTTTTTTTGTCGATGAGTATATCGACATTGCCAATATTATCAACGGTTTGTTATTTTCTTTTGGTAAATAGAGTTGATTTTTACCGACGCAATTTTATTTTCCGTTGGTAAATTAACAAAAAATTTAAATAAATTCTCATCATTAAATTTTATTTAATGATCTTATGGTTGATTCATAATTTGAATAGTTATGAATTATCTGCACATAATATTTTGATTTATTTATACATTGAATTTGTTTAAACAGAAAGTTGATTGATGCTATAAAGTTAAATTTATTTTAATTGGTAATAAAAAATTAAATTTTACATAATAAGTATTTGTAACTCAAATGAAATAACTACAAGTACATTATTGATTTGGTGACCGCGGATGCTCTATTTGTTGCGATGAGATGCTACCCCTCCACTTCAACTCATCCATCTCATTACGGAGCTGAGTTATGTACTCCATCGAATGTTGTAACTGAGTTGCCAATGTCTGTACTGTGCTTCAAAGCTCGTGGATTTCAATGGTTGTCGACTACCTACTAGATGTTAATGTACTGAACATAGAGGATTGTGAATAACATATGTTCACAAATGAACCTTGTTGGACCTGAAATTTTGTTTCGATATTTATCAATTTATGTGTTTGATTTTTTTAATTTAGTCCATTAAATTAGCAAGTATGATTAGAAATTAGAAATTTGAATGAAGTGTTAGAATTAAGTTAGCTTAAGTAGTTAGTGGGCTTATGTTAAAAGAAAGAAGGGTAAATATGGAAAGCTTGGTTTAATGAGAGGCAAAATGGGAAGAAAGACAAAACAAAAGGGGCTAGAATTAGAAGAATAAGAAAGAAAAGAAGAAGAAATTGTGAGAAGAAAAGAAGAGAGGAGAAAAACGTAAAGAAGAAAGAAAGAAGAGAAGAGAGTCGTAAGAGAAGCTAAAGAAGAAGAAGAAAACGTGGAAAGATAAAGAATCAAGCTTGTCTAAGGTAAGTTTTTCTTTCTTTCTTGCTTAGGTAGAAAGAGAAGTAGAGAATGGGTTGTGTTGAAAGAAGATGAGACCCATTTTGATTTTCATGGGTTTTGGAATTAGGGTTTGGAATTAGCTTAGATGAATTATGGTTAAGTAAGGTTTGAGCTTAATTTGTATTTATTGCATTTTTGTGATTATTAAAGTTTATGAATTTTATTAGAATATTGTTTTGAATAGAACCTTGGTTGTTTTAGGAAACAAAGAGAATCCTACCCAAGAGCAAGAGGGAAGACAACCTTGAGTTGGATTTTTGCAAGCCAATTAGGTGGGTAATTTTTTTAATGCTATTGTGTGATTAGGCAAATTCTTGCTTATATGTGTGAATGTTGATTGCTTGAAATTGAATTGCTGTGATTTGATGGGAAATGCATGATGCATTGTCACTATATCATACCGTGAAAGAGGTTATAACATTTTGAATTAAATGAAAAGAAGAAAAAGCATGAAAGTATGAACATATGATAAAATGAATATGTGCTTTTGTTTGGGCGAGAGAGGAACCATTTTGATCGTCACATGCACATAGACAAGAGCCTTCTCCTGACTGCCCTCTTGTGGCATATGAGCTCCAAAAAATGGACTCATTTTGTTCAAGGTGCAAACTTTGGATTCTCCATTTTGTACCCATAGGACCCCTCGAGCCATTTGGTTGTGCATTGCATCTTTGAATTGTCAAGTATGATGCATTTGAATGATTTGCTTAATGGACAAAGTCTATGTTATGTATTATGTATTGACTACTTAATTATTAATTTTTGAGCTAAATTGGTAAACGATTGAATTGCTAGATATATAAATACATATGCTTGAATTTATGGTAATTGTCGATGGCTATAAATATATTAGCCACTGAGCTTCGTAGCTCAACCCAATATTTTTTCCGCTCCTCAGGTGTAGAACGAGAGGGTTAGCAATCTTTGCAAGGCATCGGAAACTCTAAGATAGTTAGAGACTTTTGTAACTAAGTTAGTTCAATCATTTTTGGTCAACTTTATAAGCATATCAAACATTGAGCATCCAATTTATTTTGTATCTTGGGTTAAGTCTTTGATGTAATGTTAATATGTAATTAAAGCTATGTATGAACTTCATTTTGATTTAGAAATGAATGGAGAATTGAAGAAGTTTCCGATGGGTATGTGCTCATTTATTTTGTAGTTGTACATTTCATATTTCAAGTCTTTCATGGGTATAGAAATTGTGTTTTGACTTCAGGGGAAAAATTAGATTAATCTAGGATGAATTAGACAAAGTTGTCTTCTTGGAAGTTGTAAATCATCTTTCTATCTTTCCAACTTTATATAATATGAAATATTTGGACTTCGGAGTTAAGAGACATAATTATTAGAAGTTTGTGATGCTGCATATGATGGACTTTCAGGATAGCGGAATCGATTTGAATTTTTAACCCTTATAGAGGCAAATTTTATTTTTTAGGTCTTCATGGAAATTGTAGGTCTAAAAGTCTTCTTCGAAACGGTATTTGAAAGACCTCAATCTAATATTTGTAGTAAAAGCTATGCCCATTTTACCAATATAAGTCGGAAGAAGAAAAGTGGGGAGGGAGAAGTCGTGATTGTGACAAGTTGCAATCGCGACTCTGCAGATTGCATGAAAGTCGTGATAACGCAGGCCGCGCACAGGTTGCAATCGTGCATTTGCATGGTCTCGACCCGCAGGCTCCCCCCAACCTGAACATGTTCCACTCTTTTGACCATAACTTTGTTTTCTGACCTCTAAATGACCTAATTTTTAGAGCAATGGATTTCTAACTCATTCTTCTATATCTCTAAAAAAATTTATAGCTTTTGGTATTGATTTGAAAAATATTGATTGAATCAAAGTAAGGGTATGGATTGGAAGAGTATGAGTTGAATATTCTTACTGAACATGCTTCAGTATTTTGAGGATATCTTGATCTGTAGAGCTCCAAATGAGATGATTCTTGTTTCTAAATAAACTAGAGATAGAGAGATACAAATTAGTAGAAGCAATAGAATTTTAATTCTGCCTCTAATACTTTCAATTTCTGGATAGAAGTTAAGTATAGTGCACTGTTTAAGTTTAATACCAGTCCAAAAGTGGGTTGGGCCACAACTTTTAGATTTCTGAACCGAATTGAATGATTTTGACTTCATTAGAAACTTAAGACAATGGTGAACAAATGTTCTGAAGAAGTCAAATTGAAATGCTAGTTGTAAGTTTCCCAAAATCTGTTCTGAAATAGAAGAATGAGTTGATCACGTTTTATGACTCCGAATTTTGGGCTCTAAAACAGGGTCCAACATTGTTTGGTATCAGAGCAAAAGTTGGACTCCAGAAATATGGGTTATGAAGATCACGTTTTATGACTCTGAATGTTGAGCTCTGAAAGCGGGGTCCAACATCAACGCCACCTGTAACCAATCTCCAAACAACCAAACCCATCATCAGATAGCATAACAGGAATACTTGGACTGATCTAAGAAAACTTGCCTATTTGAAATGGATTATATTGGGGTGTCTCAGTGATATGTGATTGATAATCTCCCTTGCCACATTCTCGTCAATCTGCAAATATGAATCAAACTTACACACATCAAGAAGACATGTACATGCTAGATCCTAAAACATCAATTTTCCAGGAACAAAATACTAAGTTTGTAATAATGGAGAATCAAACAAAAAAAAAGTGGGGAGGGCTTTTCTCACCCAGAGTGGAGTTGAACCCACCAGTTACTAGTTCAACCATAGATCTTGCAACCAGAAAGCTAAAAGATTTTGACACCTCAGGTCTTGATGCCTTGTAAAGTGAACCAAGAGTCCTGGAAAGATAAGGAGAACAAGAATGAAGACCGAAACATGTAAAATACAAGGAAAATGGAAACAAGAAAAAAAAAGGAAACCATCAATTTCTCATGGTAATCTATTGTCGCGACTGATCTGTTGTTGCAACCTATAAGGATCTGTTATCACGACTGAGTTGGTAATCTGAAGAGTCTAGAGAAAACGAGAGTGAGAGTGATTCTTCTAGAGAAAACAAGAGAGACGGTAATGAGGTTAGCCAAAAATTTAAGGGCAAAATTGGCATTATAAGAAAAGTAAGCAGCTGATTGCCTTAAATCGCTACTTACAAGTAACTTCTTATTTTTAGCTGGTTGGGTTGAATTAGCCAACCCAACTAGCCAACAACCAAACAAAATAAATAGTTGTTTGATGAAGTCAAACAGCTGATTTTGGTCAATCAGCTAAAAATTAGTTGATTAGCTATCAACCAAATAAGGCCTAAAAATAGTTGGTCAACAAAATCAACCAGCTATTTTTTGACTGCTTAGCCAATAACCAAATGTGATGGACCCTAAAAATTTTCTTTAAGTTAAGCATGATTTGAAATAGATTTGAGTTTTAGATAGATTAAATTTTTGGAGTTATAATTATGTCAAGGTTAGTAGGATTTATTGAATGGATAAGTGGAATTAAAGTGTTAACATAATAAGGATGTTCAAGGGCGTTTTTAGGATATCACAAAAACATAAAAAGAACATAAGCTTATAAGGAAGGGTAACATGGACTTTTTGGGCTCATTAAGGGTACAGATGGAAAAGAATACGTTGTCTTGCTTATAAGAGGAGAAAAACATGAATTGAAGAGGGTGAAGAGTGAAAAACGAAAATAGGAGAGAAGAAGAGAGGTTTTGGTGAAAAAAAAAAGAAGAGAAATCGAGTTTGTTAAGGTAGGTTAACCATCTTTTCTTCTTGCTTTATTAAAGGAATGGGTTGTATTAAGGATGAAGGAGTTAGAAAGAAAAGAGGTTTGTGTGGGAAGAAGATTGATTAGGAGAACCCAATTGATTTTAGGGTTTTTAAACTAGATCTTAGGTTTTCTAACCTAAATGGACTATGGGTAGATTAGATTTGAGTTTCATTTGTGTTTATTGCAAATTTGTGATCATTTTGAAGTTATGAATTTTATTAGAATGTTGTCTTGAATGAAACCTTGTTTGTTTTAAGGAACCAAAGGAATCCTACGCAAGGGCAAGTGGAAAGGCAAGCTTGACTTGGATTTCTGCAAGCTAATTAGGTGGGTAATAAATTTATAGTTATTGCGTAATTAGGCAAATTCTTGCCTATATGTGTGTATATTGATTTGCTTGAAATTGTAATAATTATGAATGTTTGGAAATGCATGATGCATTGTGATTATGTTATACCTTAAAAAATATTATAACATTTGGAATTAGATGAAAAGAAGAAAAAGCATGAAAGTATGAGCATATAATTGGATTTGAGCATGTGATTTGATTATGTTTGGGCGAGAGAGGAGTCGTTTCGTAATCATGTGCACGTTGACAAAAAGCGTTTTCCCGGCTACCCACTTGTGGCATACGAGATCCGAAAAGTGGACTCATTTTGTTCACGGAGTAAACTTCGATTTCTCTATTTTGTTCCACAGAACCCTCGAGCCATTTGGTTCTACATTGCATCTTTAAATGTTCAAATATGGTGCATAGTTGAGTGTTATGTTTAATGGTTGAAGTTTATGTTGTGTGTTATAAGTTTGAGTTAAATTGATCAAATGCTTAAGTTGCTTGAATAAAGTGAGAATGCTTGAATTGCTAGTTATACATATACATATGCTTGAATATATGGTCAATTGCCAATGGCTATAAATGTATTAGCCACTGAGATGTGACGCTCACCCCATTATTCCCTCCTCAGGTGCAGAACGAGAAGGATAACAATCCTTTTAAGGCATTGGAAACTCCAAGATATTAGAAACTTCTGTAACTAAGTTAGTTTGATCACTTTTGGATAGCTTCATAAGCATGTAAACATTGAGCATGCCATATATGTTCTATTTTGGGTTAAACCCTTGTTTATAATGTTATTATGTAAACAAAGTTATATATGAGTTTCTGTTGTTTTGGCAAATGGGTTTAGAACTAGAAAGTTCCCTAGGCGTATGTGCATGTTTCTTTTTTAGTTATTTATTTCATAATCTAAATCTTTCATAGGCGTATAATCGAGTACCAACTTCAGGGAAGAAAATTGGACTAATTTGGGCTAAATTAGTCAAAGTTGTAGCTTATCTTTCTAGCTTTCTAATGGTATAAAGTATGAAATTTTTTATATCGGAGTTAAAAGTTAGAGTCCTTATAAGTGAAGATGTATCATTTGGTGAGGACGTATCATCTGGTGATGACGTGTCGTCTTGTGAAGTCACTTCATCTAGTGAGGGTACTTTATCTGGTGAGTGCACTTTGTCTGGTGAGGGCCCTTTGTCTGGTAAGGGCGCTTCTTCTAGTGAGTGTGCTTCGTCTGTTGAGCGCGCTTCGTCTGGTGAGTACGTTTCGTCTGGTGCACTGTTCACCTGATCCTATTGTCTGTTCCTAATTTTGACCCTCTAGATGATAACATTTGCCTTTAAGTCTTCATGAAATTTTAGATCCGAAAGTCCTATTTGAAACCATTTAAAGAAAATCTTAATCCAAAATCTCTAATGAAAGTTATGCCAATTGTTCCGAGATAGGTACAACGTTATTGAGGATAAGAACATGGCTAATTCTTTTGGACATAACTTCATAACCCAACCACTAAATTAAGTGATTCTTGAAGCAATAGATTCCCGATAGATTTTCCTATCTTCTAATAAAATTTGTAGCTTTTGGGGTCGATTTGGAAGAGAATGATGGAAGGAAAATGAGGGATCGGTCGGAGGGGCATAACTAGGTTATGAACCCACTTTGGATTTTTAAGCATATCTTGAGCTGTAGAGTTCTGAATGAGAAGGATTTTCTTTTAAAATAAACTAGAGGCATAGAGCTACAATTGGCTTGAAGAAGTCAAAATGTGAGGTTGGTGATGGGCTACTATGGACAATCACCCTTATGAGATGACGGCAAAGTGAGGGTTCATTGGAATAACCCTACAAGGAACTGGGCATTCAGGAACTGGGCAGAGGGGTAGATTTTCACAGACTAGCTGTGGAAGGGGTACGACTCTGAATCAGTTTCCAGTTTGTGAGAACTGTGAGAAGAGGCATAGTGGTGAGTGTTGGAGATTGACTAAAGCTTGCCTTAAATGCAGCTTCACGGACCACCAGATTAGGGATTGTCCTGCTACTTTGGGGGCTCAGTTTGCTATCAGTGGGCGATCTGAGAGTAATGCTACAGTCCAGCAGAGCAGAGGTGGTGGATCTAGACAGAGAGGCAGAGGTAGAGTCAGAGGGAGAGCTGGGAGTTCTTCCATGAGGACTGAGGGGCTGGGCAACTGACCGTAGTCCTAAGCCAAGGTCTATGCCATGATTAGGTAGGAGGCCCAAGACTCACTAGATGTGGTAGCAGGTACGCTTCTTGTGCATGACTTTGAAGCTTTTGCACTACTAGATCCAGGATCCACACATTCCTTTATCGCACCGCATTTGGCATGTAGGTTACATTGTGATAGGGAGTTACTACAGTATGGATTGGAGGTGAGTACGCCAATAGGCAGTAC
>JAOQMP010082762.1:0-17855 GCA_027563575.1 Erythroxylum pedicellare
CAAAATGTTTGTATGTTTTAGATTAATTATATTGAAGTGTAATACTTTGCCATTAATTTAAATTAGACGATCAAAGAAAGATTGGTACGTTTGTGACATAATCATATCACCAATTGTTTATACATTGCAAAAAGATTACAAATAATAGTCATTTATCTTTCACTTATCCTTAAAATTTTCAAGTTTAGGCTTTTAAACTCAAATTAAAGCATAAATTATGTCTTAATTTTTTAAATTCTATTATAATTTAAAAATAAGAACATTATTGAATAACTAGTAGAGTAGATAGAGAATAAAGATAAGAGAGTAGATAAAATTTGAGGAGATAACTTGTTTTGTTATTGACTAAACTATCCAATACTTTTATTTGTAGTCTCATAAGGAGGTAGTAGTTACAATCTACATAATTATTATGTGTTGTTTATCAATGAGTCATTCATTCTAAGTAATCACCTTGTATAATGGATATTCTTATCAATTGGAAAATATAATAATTTTATATACTAGGTAAGTCACCCAATTAGAACATTTATTTTAATACACTTCCCTTTAAATGCCCTATATACATAGCTCATTAAGACATTTATTCTAAATATATTATGAACAAACGGGACAAAAATAATAGTGAAGCAAAAGGTCTACAGTACTCCAAATCTCTTTTTGACTTAATTCTTTGTGTCACCGCATCCTACATCAGCTTTCTGAATGTCGATGTCTAAAGAGTTTTTGTAAATAAGTCAACCGTATTCTAACTGGAGCGAATTTGTTGCACTTCAATCCTATCATTCTTCTAGAATTCATGCATGTAGAAAAACTTTGATAATAGATATTTAGTTGTATCATTGTTAATATACCCTCCTTTAATTTGAGCACAGTATGGTGCGTTGTCTTTATGAATTAGTATTGGTGAATACATGATTGAAGGTAATACAAAAGATTTACATATGTTGCATCATTATTCTCAATTATATACGCTCATGACTAGCTTCATTAAGTGTTGGTATTTTAGGATAATATGATTAAGTTATAGACCACTATAATATAGTAGTGCATTCGAAGGTAAAGATACAGCATGTACATGACCGATCTTTTCGAGGATCTAATAAAAATCCAGCGTCTACATACCTAAGTAGTTAGGGATTCTCATTTTTCAAATATAATAACTATATATCATTTATTCTTTGTAGGTAACACAAAATATATTTAAAAATATCCCAATACGTTCAATTGAACAAGAGTTATTCTTGCTATTGAAATCATAACAAAAGTAGCATCTAGCCTGATACAATTAGCAAAATATACTAATGCACCTATTGTACTAGGATAAAGTATACATATTTATAATCATTTTATTGTAGTTTTGATTTTTTTACAAACACTTTTTTTTTTGGCCTTTTATCTTTTGTCTTTTAATTTTTCTTTTTAAGTTTATCAGAAACAACATCTTTGCTTGTTAGTATAAGGTTGCATATTTTTGGACCTTTTTTAGACCCCGCATTTCGGCAAAACTTTGACTGAGATGTTGTTGTTATTATTGTTGTAATAAGATAAAGTATTTTTAGACCAAGTAATTCTTCATCACTCTTTTTAGGTTTGAATAAACCCTTTTCATATTAAATGGCCGTTTAACTATACAAAAACTAGCTGAATGAGATTTATGGATATTAAAATGCTTCAAAACCATTTCGTAAGAATTTGATTGATAGAGAGAAATTACCATTCAAATATTTTCAATCTTATCTAAATCTTTCATTTCAAAACATATTTGTAAACATATAGTAGTCTCATAAAATTTAAGAGTTTTAGGAAGATTCATATCATACATATATAAAGATAAATCTATCATTGTAATTGTTAATGAAAATGCATGGAAATGTAGAATGATTAATATATTTCTTTGTTAGTAAATATTTACTAAGTAAACCATATCTCATTTATCCAAATTGCTTTAGTCCTTACAATGACTTTTACAACGTCAATAATCATAGGTCACATGAGTTAGAATCATTTATTTCATCAACTCATAGATATCTCAATATAGATATGTTAAACATTGTCTTTATATATGCCTTATTGAATTCAACATATAAAAACACTTATGATTTCGAATTGTGGTGTGCTTTGTAGCTTAATCAATAAAGAAATCATGTTCAATATTCATATAAAAACTAATAAATTTAATTAAATTGTAAGGATAACTATTGGATAGAATAAGAAAACCCTTGACTTGGATTATTGTGTATTTCAATATATATAGTGTAAAAGGGAATATATATATATATACACAAAAGATGCACACATATACATATAAAATATATAATACTTTTATATATACTATTACACCCAATAGTCGAAGCGAGAGGTGGCCAAATGCTCAAACTAGAGCGAAAATCGTAGAAAAGTGGAGATTTTAGACCCTTGGTGAAAATGTCAGCGTATTGATGTGCGAATGGCACATGAAGAACATGAACTTGTCCCAAGGCCACTTTGTCTTAGAAAAAATGAATATCGATCTCGATGTGTTTATACATTGATGGTGAATAGGATTGTAGGACAAATAAACAACAGCAACATTGTCGCAGTATATAAGAGTGGCTTTAGGGAAAGGCCAATGAAGCTCCTTAAGAAGATTGTGAAGCCAACAGGTTTTAACAATGGCATTCGCAACAACTCGGTACTTGACCTCAGTACTAAAACAGGAAGTGGTGCTCTATGCTTAGAAGATCAAGATATAAGATTGTCTCCAAGAAAAACACAATAGTCGAAGTAGATTTGTGTGAGTCGTGGCAGTCGACCTAGTCATCATCAGAGTAAGCAATCAAACCATTAGTAATAAAGTATTACAATTGTAGTATATGACCCAAGGTGCCTTTGAGGTAGCGTAGAATGTGCTTTAAGGCATGGAAATATGGCTTACGGGGGTCATGCATAAATAAACAAACTTATTGAACCACATAACTAAGATCAAGCCGAGTGAAAGTTAACTATTGCAATGCCTCTATTAAACTTCGATATAGAGATGGATCTGCAACAGGAGACCTAGAGTTAGCACATAATTTTGCCTTGGTGTCAACAAGAGTAGATGAAGCATTGCATGAGGACATATTTTCTTTATTAAGGATCTCTTAGGCATATTTTTGTTGTGAAAGAAATAAGCCACCCTTGTAGTGAGCAACAAAAATGCCTAAAAAATAATGGAGTGGCCTAAATCAGTCATCACGAACTCAGTGCTAAGAGATATGACAATTTGTTGGAGAAGTGAAGTGGAAGATGCGGTGAGAACAATGTCATCCACATATAGGAGAAGTACGACTATGTGAGGACCCTGGTGATATACAAAGAGAGGGGTGTCAGATTTGGAGCCCTAGAAGCCAAGAATAAAGATGAAGCCCGCAAAACGCTTATATTAGGCTCGAGGAGCTTACTTAAGACCATATAGAGCATTGTTGAGGCGCAAGACATAATAAGGGTGAGCTGGATCAACAAACCCAAAGGTTGCTTATAATAAGTAGTCTCCTCAAGGTGGCCATGTAAAAAGGTGTTCTTGACATCTAGTTGATGAATAGGCTAAGAAGGAGAGAGAGCCAGACTAAGTACACTCCGAACTGTAGTAGGTTTGACAACAGGATTGAAAGTTTCACCATAGTCAATTCTCGACTGCTGAATAAAGTCGTGAACTACCCAATGTGCTTTGCAGCGCTCCAAAGACCCATTTGAGCTAAACTTGTATCTGAAATCCATTTTTCACTGACAACATTGGTATCCAAAGGGCATGGAACAATATCCCTTGTCTTGTTTGTAATCAAAGCATTATATTCATCAAGCATAGTAGTATACCAGTTAGGATCCTTAAGGACAGAGAGTAACTCCTGGGAATGGGAGATAAAGAGGAGGACGTCTGCGTATGAAGAGAAAATATTGACTTAGGCTTATGAATGCCATGTTTGCTCCTTGTCATCGTGGGATGTTGAGAAGTAGAACTAGATGGAGGAATTAGGGTTGTAGAGGAAAAAGGAGGTAGAGTAATGGGTGGAGGAGAGGGTGAGTGAGTTGTGTTTGGAGTAGGAGAGGTGGATGGGGAAAGATTAGTAGTGGTAGAATGGGATGTGTCAGGGTGTGACGTGGTGGTTATAATTGTAAGACTCGAGGGATGGAGGGATGGTACATTGAAGTATGGAAGGAAGAGGGAAGAGATTTTCATGTCATGCATGAGAAAGTTGTAAAAGTCTGAAAAAAGAGTATGGAATGTAGAGAAAAGAAAATAGTTTTCATCAAAGACTATATGGCATGAAATAATGACCTTCTGTGTAGAGAGATCTAGGCAATGATACCCACGATGATTGGAGGGGTACCTAAGAAAAACATATGGTGTGGAGTGTGGAGTATGGGGTGAGGGGTGAGTTTGTGAGGGGCAATGGATGAGAGGTTGGGCAAGCATAATGACCCAAGACACGAAGATGGGTATAGGTAGGAGGTTTATGAAAAAGATTTTCATATGGGGTTATCTTGTGTAAGGTTTTTGTGGGAAGGAGATTAAGAAGATGGCATGTCGTGTTAAGTGCTTCCACCCAATATTATGGTGGCATATGATCTTGGAAAAGGAGCATTCTAATGGTATTGTTAATGATTCGGATCATACGCTCAGTCTTTCCATTTTATTGTGAGGTGTGGGGGCAAGAAAAACGAAATATAATGCCATGTGTTTCAAAGAATTGTAAGAATGGTTTATTAGCAAATTTAATGCCATTATCACATTGGAAGACCTTTATTTCACAATCAAATTAAATATGAACTTAAGTATGGAAATTAAGAAATTTATAGTAAACTTCTAACTTAGCATAAAGAGGAAATATCCACAAATAATGGCTGAAATTTTCTAGGAGCAATGAGTAATACTTAAACCCAGAGACATTAGTTATGGAAAAGGTCTATAGATTTAAATGTATTATTTCAAAGGGACTAGAAGTACGAGTAAGAGAAGAGAAAAAAGGAAACTTAACATGCTTTCTCAACTAACAAGAATAACAAATTGGAAAATATTTCTCCTTATTACAAGCTATAAAGTTGTTTTAAATAAGATAACTGAAAACAAAATTTCATGGATGGCCTAGTCTACAATGCCATAACAAAGAAGAGATGTTACTGTTGTGTCTAATTTGTATTGATTTTACTTGCATTCATATCTTGATTTTGGTTACAAATTCTTACGTTTTTAATCCAAATGTGAGATGAATTAGGTGAAAATGGTCGTGAATGTTGCATGAAGGTTAAAGGGAATGTTTTGAAACATAACATAAATTTTTCATCAAAAAAGAGGTGACTCAAGCATTATTCACGGTGGTGACAAGTAAGTCACGATGACTTAACTTGTCATCACTGTGACAAGTTTAGTCACGGTGGTGACTTAACTAGTCACCCCCATATAAGTTCTTCTACATTCATTTTTTATGGTAACATGTCACGTGTGTAAGGTTTTACTGACGCAGATGAAACCAACCCTATGACTTAACTTGTCATTACTGTGACTAAACTAGTCACCCCTATGTAAGTTCTTCTACATTCATTTTTTATTGTAACATGTCACGTGTGCAGGGTTTTGATGACGCAGATGAAACCAACCCTATGACTTAACTTGTCATCACTGTGACAAGTTTAGTCACGGTGGTGACTTAACTAGTCACCCCCATGTAAGTTCTTCTAAAATCATTTTTTTATGGTAACATGTCACATGTGTAGGGTTTTGAATGACACAGATGAAACCAACCCTATGACTTAACTTGTCATCACTGTGACAAGTTTAGTCACAGTGGTGACTTAACTAGTCACCCACATATAAGTTCTTTTGCATTCATTTTTTATAGTAACATGTCACATGTGCAGAGTTTTGACAACACAGATGAAACCAACCTTAAACATAGACTCTAAGGATAATAGAAAGAATAGAGGGTGGCAGCACATTACACACACATTCTAACATTCTTATATTCTAACATTCATTCTACACAGACAATTATTCTTCACACCCAAGAGTCGAGGGGAAACAAAACAAATAAAGAAAAAGAAGATGGAAAAGAGAGGAGAGAAAGCAGAGACTAGTTAGGTGAGGTGAAAAAGAAGAATAGCAAAATTTAATGGCCACTACCAATACCTTGATTAAAGCAAAGAACAGGAAATTGAGTATGACTGCTTTGGGAGAAATAGTAGAATTTTCAATCTTTAATTTTGAACCTATTCCTACTACTACTACTTCTAAAGATTGTTCTTTTGTTGATTAATTTAATTTTGCGGACCTTGATTTTGCATTACAGGAAGAAACAAAAAAGATGTTAGGCTTAGTGAAAGAAATTGATAAGTGTTGTCAATTGCTAGACGATGCAACTAAGGGAGAGGTTGGCAAATTCTTAGAGAAAAAGCCCAATGAAGAGAATAAACCAGTGGAGTTAGTCACTTTGGGCAATTCACCTTAAGCATGATGGTTGAGGTGTCTAGTTAAAAGACATTAAAGAAGCGCTAAATGGGAGGCAACCCATATAGTTTTTGTTTTGTTTTTCAATTATTTGTTTGTTATTCCTTTTTACTGAAACTCGGCTTAATTTGTTTGTTTTGTGTGCACAAGCCTACTTTTCAATCTCTTTTATTTTTCTTCCTCGTAGTTATTTTCCACCCCTCAATGTAGTATGACATTCTTATTGCCATGGTTCACACCGCATCGACGTAACCATCACCCACACTTTCATATCATATTTCTGTCATTTTTCTTTTTATTATTTTTAATGCTTGTTAGTTTAATGTCTTTTAGTTTTAATGCTTATTCTTGTTCATGATATTTTGTGTTTTAGATCCCTTTTTACTTTCTTGTATCACATTAGGAACAATGTGACATTTAAGTGTGAGGGTGAGTATTAGTTAAAAAATTATTATTATTATTTTGTTATTGTGTGTTTCTTTTTCCCATTTAATAGTTATGATGCATGATCATTAAATGAACTCGATCTAGATTAGAAATGCATAATATGAGTGAATGAGTATACTTGCATGCTTAAGCTAATTGACTTAGATTTCGATTAAAGGAACTTTAGCTTGCTGTGATAGATGAATGACAATTTTCATTTGGGAAGAATTTGAGCCCTTCTGAAATATTTAACACCAAATTCAATTATTCTTTGCTGAGAGTGTTCTTTCATGATTAAAGAACTCTCTAACTTGTTTGCAAATACCAGTCAATATCACACATTCTTACGCAGACATTTAAATAATGAAGTCAATTAAGATATACACTTTTTGTTTAAAAAGTCACCATAATTTTATCCTTAGTGAGCCACCTTTGAGCTTAACATGAACCATTTCTTCTTTAAACCCAAATGTGAGCATTAACCTTGATTATTTAACTTTTTCATCATACTTACCACAAGGAAGAATTGAGCATTTGAATGGGTATGATTGGGTTTAGGGAATAATTGCTTCAAAGTGTGGGGAATCATAAGATATAGTTCGTTTTCAAGTTAGGAATAGGTATGATTATAACAATTTGTATCTCTCCTCTACGTTTTACCTCTCCTAAACTTGATCTTATTCTAAATAAGAAATATAAAAAAAGAGAAAAAGAGAAAAAGAAAAGAAAGAAAGAAAGAGAAGATAACCAAAAAATTGAAATTAAAGAGGAGAAGGGGAGTGCTAATCTAATTAACTTGAAAGGAAAGAATTGAGTGTTTCATGCTTCATTATGTATATTACTTTAAATGCTCAATTTGTTTTATAGTTTTAAGCTGTGATTTTCCATTACCTTACCCTTAGACCAACCTCGTTACAACCAAAATAAAGACCTTCGGATTGATGTTTGTGTTTGATATGAGTGGTAGAGATTGGATTAATAAGTAAGCTTATGCTAGATGCCTTACGTGAAATGAAGTATGAGTGAATATATCCTAACTTTGAATGCTTGAGAGGATGGAGAGTGGAGTGAGTGTCTATCACACTTAATTATGGTTCTTTGAATTGAATTACTTGATGATGTTGGCTAAATATGCGAAGAATAGCTTATTCATGAAGTATTATGACTTTCAAGTTCTTAGGTTGTGTTTATTAAAATGATCGTTTATATCGTTGACAATTATTTGGGAAATTTGTTGTTTCCATTGTTTGTTTTTAATAATCTAGTGTTTTTTATTTTGCTTGAGGACAAGAATAGTTTAAGTATGGGGGAATTGTTGTGTCTAATGTATATTGATTTTCCTTGCATTCATATCTTGATTTTGGTTACAATTTCTTGAGTTTTTAATCTAAATGTGAGATGAATTAAGTGAAAATGGTCATGAATGTTGCATGAACATTAAAGGGAATGTTTTGAAAGGTAAAATAAATTTTGCATTAAAAAAGTGGTGATTCAAGTGTTAGTCATGGTGGTGACTACCACCATAACTTGTTTTGTCACGGTGGTGACTTAACTAGTCACCCCCATGCAAGTTCTTCTGTGTTCATTTTTTATGGTAACGTGTCACGCATGTAGGATTTTGACGATGCAGATAAAACCAACCCTAAAGCTAGACTCTAAGGATAAATAGAAAGAATAGAGGGTGGCAGCACATTAAACACACATTCTCACATTCTAACATTCATTCTAAACAGACAATTATTCTTCACACCTAAGATTTTGGAGGACACAAAACGGATAGAGAAAAAGAAGGTGGAGAAGAAAGCAGAGACCAGTTGAGTAAGGTGAAGAAGAAGATTAGCAGAGGTATAGGAGTAGCGTGAGCAGTCAAGCATCTAGGTGAGAACCAAGCAGAAGCAGAAGGAGAAAGTCAATGTAGAGAGTTTGAGAGTGGCAAAAGATCACCGCAACTCCATCATCTGAACTCTTGCTTGCTCATTTTAATTATTATTTCTCCATTGTTTTGTCAAACTTACTCCTTTGTTAGTTGATAGACTAATATTCTGTTATCTTTTAATAGTTCATTTGGTTATTTATTTGGTTTATTGCTTAAATTCTTCTCTTATACTGATAAATATGGGATAAAGTATTTAAATATGATGAATCTTGTTATTTCTGTGATGGGATGATCTCTTTTTCTTGAGGATTAATGTAGCTATTTTAGTTAAATATGCATGATTGAGGGATTGTTCTGTTGTCTTATGCTAGATATAGTTTATAAACTGAATGGATGCAATAGCATAACTAAACTTTGCATTATTTTGGTCTTAAATGAAGGATCAAGAGAAGAAGTTTAATATGAAATGAGAAACTATAGATGCTTAGGTTAAGAACTAGAAATATATTAACTTAAGTAGTAATTAATAGTTAATTAATTCGGATGATAACTTGTTGAATATGAAAGTTAGACTTAGTTTATTATTCGAGTTGATCTTAAAACCCAACTGTTAATTTTCGTAAGATAATTATCTAATCATTTCCCCTTAGTCATGCATAGGGGATTAAATTAGTAAAACTAATTTTCAAGAGTTTCCCATTTTGATTAATCTATTCGTTTTTTCTTCCGATTGAATCATTTTACATTTTAGTTTGACTTTTTTATTTTATTTAAAGCCTTCACTCAACAAATGGGGATAGAATGTTTAGGATTGCATCTGTTTTTATTTTTGTTTAAGATTAATTTAAGTGAACCAATTTCACCTATGTGAGAGATGGGGTAACTATAACTACAACTACCTTATATACTTGCGAGTATCATAGCCTAGGTATTTTTAGAACTTATTTTAGGCAAAACAGTTATAAAAGACACGAGAGCCATAGGATCAAATGAGGAGGGTGATGTCGCTGGTAATTTGTTAGGTATAGATTTTCAAAGCTATTGCACTTTAGTATCTCAGTTCGGGTCTGTTAGTCCTTCACAAAGAAATCAAACAGATCAAATTTTATAGAGCAGCGATTATCAATGGTGAATTTTCATACAAAAATGAGTTTTTTGACAATATGAGGAGTGATTAAGACATTTTTTAGAGTAAGAGGGGAAGAGGAATACGAAGGAATGGTAGACCCAATATGTGTAACAGGGATGGAGGATCCATTACCAACAACTAAATGCTTAGGTGAAATAATTCTCGAATTAAAAATAGAAAAGAGATTATCTGGGTAGGTAATCATATGTGTGGAAGCCCCAGAATCCATGTACCACTCACTATCAGAGGAAGGTCAGAGGCTCATTGTGTGAAAAGCATTCACTAGAGCTTGCAGAGAGATAAGTTGACTACTGGGCCAACTTTGAGGGGCCCATTTTTATTGTTTTCTATCCTAATTTTGTTGTCTAACCTATTGTGGTTGACTGTGGGCTGTTGAGAAGCTTGGGCCAACTAAAATGGCTTGTAGTTGGGCAAGACTGTTGAATCTAACCCAGTGGTTATTATGTCCAACCTATTGATTTCCATGCTCATAATTCCAAGTTCCAGTATAATTGCCATGTGTATCATAATTATTGTACCCTTTATAGCCATTATTGTAACTTCCACGTTCGCGACTCCCCTTATGACCATTTTGGCCCCCTCTCTAATTGGAGTAATTACCATGGCCAGCTTGAGCGTTGGTTAGTCGTAGGTTAGAGGGGTTATAGAAAATAAGAGTCGTGGATGGAGAGGAAAGAGAAGAATGGGTTTTCTTGGCTTATTAGTTTTCCTCTAGAAGTAGCATAAACTACACTTGTAAAAATGAGGGAAAGGGATTTTGAGTAAAGATGACATTAACCAAAGGACCATACTATCAAGAAGACCATTAAGGGATTGGAGACAAAAGTTTGGTCGGGTATGGGATTGTCGACATCTATTAGAGCATCGGAGAGGGATTTAATAGCTTGATAATATCAAGTGATGGAAAGAGTCCCCTTTTCCATGGTGTGGAATTGTTCTTGAAGTTGAATGGCCCTAGCCAATTTATTATCATTGAAAAGACCCTCAATGGAGAGCCATACATCTTAGGTTGTGGATTTTGGCTTTAGAATCATTTTAAGAAGATCATGAGAGATAGTTCTATATATCCAAGAAAGAACTAAATAGTCTAGTTGTTGCTAAGCATCATAGTTCTCACTCAATGGTTTAGATGTACCATCAAGATGGCCAAGAACCCAATAGCCTCCAGTGGTAATGGTTCCAGTCTCGATAATTATTAGCCTTGAGATCGAGAGTGATGGGAATATGAGTTTTGATATTAGATATGGAGTATGCAAGACGTAATGGAGGAGGAGGAGAGGAGGAGGAGGAGTGGGGGTTTGACCGGTAAACATGATTAGGTGTGGGGTTATGAGAATAATAGCAAAAGTACACAAACGAGAAGAATGAAGACAGCACAAAAGGAGAAGGATTTGATTACCTAAAAAAAAGAAACTAGCAAAAATGAAAAAGGATTTGATTACCCAGAAGAAAGAAGAAACCACAACCTGATTGTAACACCCCTTATACAAAACATACAACCATCCACATATAAGACAACCAATTTCCTATACATATATTCACAACATGCATTTCAGTTCAATGCTATATATATACAAATTACAAAACTCCCCGATGCTTAACATTGTCATTTAACTGTAGTAAATTTAGTCACCATTTTTTATCTCAATTTCCAAGGTCATCTCAAAGTCCCTTCTAGAGATGTTTATATCGATGTCTTAGGTTTTATATGCAGCTAAAATTACACAATTTGGAGGTATATAGGATGAGTTATGACTCAAAAAATGTGACTGACTTAAATAAACCCTAGACAAAATTCCACTAAACAATACTCTTTTGTCATATTCAACCAATTCTATGCAAGATAACACCAAAATAACATCAAAGCAACATCCCAGCAACCATTCCACATCTAAATGAATCTTTTTACATATTCAAATGTACACAAATACAAAAATTAACTAAGTGAAGTCCCAAACCTGAAAAATTGACAAAGTAGGTCTTTTATTGCCTTTCCTTCCCTTCCTCTTTGGCTTTGTTTGACTCACCAACAAAAAACACCAAAAATACACCTCTCAATTCCACTTCCATCCTTGTAATTTCATTCCTTCATAAGCAAAGTAAGAAGAGATAAAGGTGAAGAGAAATCCCTAACTTTTACCTTGATTTCTACCTAAGATTGACTTGATTTCTTATATGAAAAATGATGGGATGAAGAAGGTGAAATGAAAAGGAGAAAAATCTGAACGTAAAACCCCCAAAATGTCGTGCATCTCCCCTCTCCATATCCCCATTCCAGAATTTTCAAGACTTACATATGTGCTTAATTCCTATTGGACATAAATGCTTTATTATTATTGGTCATACATTTAATCCAATTGGTCCATGTGTTAACTTTAGAAAAATTGCATATTGCTCCTTCTTTTTTAATCCAATTGGTCCTTCTTCTTTATTCCAATTGGTCCATATGTTAACTTTAGAAAAATTGCATATTGGTCCTTCTTCTTCCAATACTAGCCTATAATGTTATCAATTAATTTCATTCCCCTATGTCTTAATTTTCTAATGTAATAAATTTGATGCAATTTGGTTAATTATTTTAAGAGTTATACCCAAAACACTACAGATTGTTCGATTGACTTTGATAGAATAAGAAAACCCTTGACTTAGATTACTGTGTATTTCAATATATATAATGTACAAGGGAATATATGTAAACATAAGAGATACACACATATAAATATAAAATATAAAATACTTTTATATATACTATCAATAACACTAAAGCAAATTTTTAAACGAAAAGAAAATATTAATAACCACATAAAACATGTGAAGGTTTTTAGTAAGTAATTCTTGCAACTTTTTCTTAGATTACAAGTTGAGGAGAATAATATGATTGGATGAAGTAAGATTAATAAATAAATTAAGAGAAAATAAGTTTTATAATTTTTTTAAAAAATAGTCATTTTGTAAAATGATAGCCAAAAATAAATTGGAAATTTTTATTGTTTAAAAAATATTCAAAATTAAATTTAATCTTGATAGACATTGTTATCTCTAATTAGATGATAAATTATTTTTGCTAGATGACCAAAGAAATATGGTATATCAAGATTGGACATATCAATTGGATTTTCACTATGACAAAATACATCAACATAATTTTATCTTCGCATTTTTCCTTTTGTTTTTGCTCTTATAAGGGCTTGATAAATCTCTAGAAAATGCTAAGAGATACAACAAGTGCTTGACTATGATCCTTCGTGCCACAAACATTTTCACGTTCATACATTTGTTTTTCTATAGCTTTATTTGATTTAATGGCCATAATTACCCCATTCCCGAGCTATATTTTTTTATAGTTTGGACCATGCCTACTTCCCCGTCCTGGCCTACGATTATTAAATATCAATTTCACATGATTTTCATTAAAAACTTATTATTTTCCTTAGTAATTAGTAAACATGAAATCAATTAAAAAAAAGTTTTTAACAGGCACTGGAGATGTGAAAAGTAGATAATATTTTTCTAATAAATTATCACCAGTCACTTCCTTTCCACTGTGCACAGATGACACAGAATAATAATTTTAAAATCTTTCAACCTTATGTGCATCTAATTATATTTAGCCTTTTGTAAGACGTAGTAGTACCTTTCTTTCAACATGTCCTAAAATGTGAGTGAACTTTTGACGATCAAATACTCATTCTATGAGTATGGCATATAAAAAAAAATCTACACTTTGACACAATCCTCTTCTGATACGATAGTTCTTATCAACAGTCCTGAATATTTTTTTCTGAGATATCTGAAGTAATAAATTTTAATTTAGTAAAATTCGACTTATTGGTGCAATAACTTTAGACCTTCATGTTGATAATGTGTTATAAATTTTTTAAAAGAAAATTGGTATTAAATAACATAGAGCAAAGAGAACATGAAGAAGAAAAAAAAAATTACCTTATTTTATATTTCAAAATTTATAATCTCAGAAAGTAGATGTTAAAATCTATATTAAATAATTTTATTAACTATGCATAATGCTTTCCCCGAGCCCAAATACCATTGGGATGTTCCCCCATGACTCTCAAAATTGCCGTTGAAGAAGCTTAGAATTCTAACAGTCGAGTTCCCAATGACATGCCTAAAAGCATTAAAAAGAGGGGAGAGGGAAAACCCAATGAACAATTCGTGGCGGACAATTCAGTGTTTGCTTACTCAACTTGCAACAAATAGAATCAATTCACGACAGTATTACATAGTTCAGGTACCCAGTTGCAGCACCAATAAAGCAAATTTACAAACTTATGCTTGGAGCTGACGATTATTGATCACGACGAAAACAAAATCGTCAGAATAGGTACACTTAAAAAATGTGAGAGAAGCAGCAACCACTCTCTGGAACAACCCAGGCTTTCCATCGTCCTTTCTACTCCACAATGATCTTCTTCTTCTCCCTCCAATGCTCATTTTCCGTCATTCTTTTCTCCTTCCAACTCTCTGAGCCTTCACCTTCTTTCAGCCTGTCTCTCGTTTTCTACTCTGGTAGTTGTTCTTCATTTTCGTTCCTCATCTTCATCTTACCCCCTGTAACACTAATCAACACACTTCTTTTTAGCTCCCTAAACCGTTTTCCTTTCTTCCTAACGAAAACCCTTATCCTCTCCCCTTAATTATTCAATCTCAGTTACACCAATACTTAATGAATAAGCACACATAACAAGTTAATAAAATAAAACGTTATAGTTCTAAACATTACAACTATTGAAAAATTATATGACAGAAGCGTCAAATTAGATCTTTACCAAAATTTAATTTAAACTCAAAACATTTTAACACGTTCAAAAAGAAACTTAACGTTTTATTTCAGTGCTCTTCTTACAAAGCTTGCAAAGCTTTTGCAGCATGCTATTTGATGTTGGCATCCGTGAACTTTTTATTGGCATCTTCAACACTTTTGCATGCTTAAGCTAATTTACACTCAGTTACAACCTTAGTTTCAACAGGCTCAACACGCATCTCATGCAAGGCCTTCTCTAGCGACAAAAATCCATAAGCAAAAGAAAAGTATTCAAATGACTAAGGCCATAAAGGAAGACAGCAAATGCCAAACAAAAACCTTATACATGCTATGCTATACACTCTTTATTAACTCCTAAAGCTTTCTTTAGACTATCTTCTTGGTTGCATTTGTACAATAGTTTAGATGCTTCTGTAGAAGCTTTGATTTGCTCGTGTGTTTGAAACACATCTAAGACTTACTTGTTTTTACTCAATTAATTCTCCTACTGTGTTATCTTTTTGTTTTTTTTTTCCCCCCTATCTCTATTTTGATTCAGACAATATTTAAGTCACAAATTAAACTGGACGATATATTGGAATGATGTATCTTTTAGACATTTCTATTTATTTTGTTTTGGATTTTAGAAATCTACAAAACCTAGAACCATCCCAACACAAATATTGAAATTGTTTTAAAATCTAATCTGGAGAAAAATCTGAATATAAATGTGATAACAACTACAAACAAAACGGCAAAGTAATTAGATGAAGCAAAACCTACTATAACTTTCACCTATAGAAACGTTACACTCATTGTAGCCACTAAAATCACTATAGTAAGTTTTTATGGACAGTCACCTAAGCCACCACCATTATTACACACAATTGTTTTTGGCTGTGGCTTCCATTGTCTTCTTACATACATAATTTTATGTTGTACATAACATCTCCTCCGTATCTCCATATCAGTAACAATTGGTTGTAAAACTCTAGTTTAAACCAGAACGGAGGAAGCAAACGGTTAAGGCGGCGGTTTGACCATGGCCCTTCTGGTTATAGTGATTGGCGTAATTTCTATAAAGAGGTAATTAGGTTTTCAAAATAAGGAGATGATGGGTATTTGGTTGTAAGAGTAACTAAAACCGAAAGAATAAATATTGCTTAGACACAAGAATAAAGTAAGCTTATTTTGAGTATAAAATAAGCTTTGTTCAAGTTATCATGGGCTAAACCCATAAGTCTATTAGGATCAATCTTAATTTAAGTACAATAATATTTATATTTATATATATAATGTTTGTTTGACTAAGTAAGAGACTTGAACCTTTGACTTATACAACTAAATGCAAAACTCTTAACCATTTTTCTAAATATTACAACTTGTATAAATTTGATGTAGGCATATTTATATACGTTTTATAAACGTTAAAAGATTGGGTTAAAATGGGTTTTGAATTTAAATTAAATTTGGCATGAGCTTTAACATTTTGATTAGTAAGAATACAAGTTAAGACTTGTAGATCAAATGATTAATTATTTATTTATAAATGAGTTTCTAAATTTTTCTAAAATTTGAATGAATTTAATGGTACTAAGAAATAAGTTTCTAAGTGAATCATAAAATTAAAATTGATTAATTCAATCTTAATTAGAAATAAGTTTATAATTAAATTTAAATTAGTATGTTCATAAGTTGAATATTAGAAATGAATTTCTAATTAAATAATATATAATAATGTTTCTAATTAAATTCAATTTATTAGTGTAATAATAAATTAGAAATAACTTTTTGATTAAATTAAATTAATTAAATCAAACATTAAGTTTAATTATTTAAAAGGAATTACCTTTTCATACTTTTTTAAGCGTTTTGGCTTTAATGATATGCTCATATTATAGGACACATTTCAACCTATTATTCAAAAGTGTTGAATATTTTTTTTCTCGAATTTGTTTCAAGAAAATGGTTGTAATGAGAACCCCAATTTTAATTTGAACACTAGCATAACATAATCATGTAAATTTCATGAAAGCACAATTGGATCAATATCGTATAGTGCCTAGGACAAACCTAAGGTTACATGCTATAATGGTGACTAACATGATACAAGATTTCATCTTTGTTGATTATCAAGGGTTAGCGTTTTGGAAATGTTCATGTTCCAACACAGAGATATGTTTAATTAGAGTGTGGAATACTCTATTGGATCATATTCACACATATAATTGGGTAGAGTAAACACTAATGGATCATATTCACACATATAATTGGGTAGAGTAAACTTTCTTGAAAGAGCATAAAAGAAGAAAAATATCTGGAGATCTTAGTTTTAATGGCCTATCATTATGAAGCTAATAGCATGTATGAATTTTAATGATTTATCTAAAGAACTAATTCACTCAATTACCTATAGAATTTGTCAAATTCCATATTAATAGGATTCATTGAATTTTATAATTTTAGTCAAAAAATGTTTAAGTCACTTTTATATTTTATGTTTATGATACTTACGACGCATTCGTTATCTGTAGCAATAGTTAAATTTTGAGTATTATGTGTTTATTAAAATGCATTGTTCTTTCAATTTTAATTGTTTTATATGTATGTCTTATATATATATATATATATATCATACTTAAGATATTCATAAATAAATATACCTATATAGAATAATAAATGATTTATCAATTATTATATGGATGATGAATGGAAACTTAGTGACCATTTGATTCCATAATTAATTCCAAAAACAATTAAAGTTTTTATTTAAAAGATTGCATCAATTTGCTAACATTGATAATAAATATATCTTAAATGTGTCATTCTGGACATATATGCTTGAGGAAAATAACTTTTATATATAAAATTTTGTCATGTAATTCACTAAAGGTGAAAATTTTAATCGGTTAAAATTTACAATTTAGAATTATAAAAATCCAATACGTATTGGAAGAGAAAAAGGAATTTTGTCTCATTACATAAAATCTTGATAATCTTCAAGCACACTATAACTCAACATAAGAAAACTGTGAGACATGTGGCTTATATAAAGAACTCTTTGGCTTATACAACATATATACTAATGTTATGCAAGAGATCGAAAGGTATGACCATGCCAAGAACGTATGGTCCGTGATGATTATCATGTTATAATGGCATCCTAGCGACCATA
>JAOQMP010082779.1:0-17851 GCA_027563575.1 Erythroxylum pedicellare
AAATCGGTTAAGGTATCAGATTTCAATTGGATTGGACACTAAAATAAAATTGTAACGGTGGATTGATTTAGGAAATATTTCACTTAAGCAAGTCAAACCCAATGTTCATAGTGTTCCCTTCTCTTCTAAATCCGAGTCACTACTTAGTTCATAGATAATTCGGAATAAAATACGTCAAATTCAAGAAGCCTAAAATTAAGTTCGTTAATCCTAGGTATCCTTACACAAGATCCTAAGGTTGGTCTACACTTTAATCTCAAGTATATTGCTTAATTAATTTTCTGGCAAATTAAATCCCATTGTTTGTGGCATTCAATCATCTAAGGTTTTAATTTAGGTGATCAAGCTAAATTAGGACTAAATATGCATTTAATCAAGCAAAAATCAGTACCACAAAAATTATCCTAATCTAATATCAATCTTAACCTTAACCGAAAAGAAAAACTTACTCACACGTATTCATCAATGTAACATAAATCATGGTCATAATATATGTTTGCATTGATTAAATCCATACAATTAAAATAAATAAGGAATAAAATATAGAAAAATTTAAAACACCTCCTTTATTTTTCTCCCACACTTGTTTTTCTAATTCACGTCTCTAGCTTCGATATATCTTGGCGAAGGCCCTCTAGTCTCTCCATGCTAGATTCTTAAAAGCCCACCTTGCTGTAACGTGTTTCTCTTAAACCACCAGCTCATGTTATTTCTTTTTTTTCATCTCCACCTACAACAACGTTGTTCTCACCCACTAGGTGTCTCGTTTTGCTTACATAAAGTGTCTCCTCCATTAGCTAAAATTTAATCCTTTCATGCATCAGCTGTCTCGTTGTGTGTGGAGTGGAGAATGTATAGTGATGATGCAACATTATTGGCTTCCATCTCCTACTTTCTCCACCAACTGCAATGTAAGTGCCTTCTTCATATGTGTGTGGAGTAATAGTTTTATGAGAGATGCGTTGTGTATGGACAATCTTAAGAGAGGGGCGTGTTAACGTGTCTTTCTCTTATGGTGTAACGTGAGTCATTTTTCTAGCTGTCCTCCTTCTTTCTTTTTATATCTCCACTAACTGCTTGGACATCTTCAAACCACCAGCTGCCAACGTCATTTTTCTCCACCAACTCAAGTTTTTTCCTTTCCCAGCTGCAACGTTGTTCTACTTACCACCACCAGCTTAAATTATTTCTCCAGCCAAAAATGTTCTTCTTGGTTCAACACACATATAGAGAATGTATGTCTTATGGGTGGTCTATAACGTGGAAGCTTTTGGCTAGTGGTGTATACGTGCTTTATGGAGGCAGCGTTGGGAGTGTTTTCTTTTGCGTCAGTCAAGTATGGAGGCTGCTTTAGAGGAAGGATATGCTAGCGTTCTTGGTGTCATGTACATAAAAGTGAGAGTTGTTGTTTTTGTGGAGGTTAGCTGCCAACTTCAACATTAGTTTTCCACACTTCAACGTGAAGTTGCTACCAGCTTATTTCGTATATTAGCCACCATATGTTGCTTTATTCATGCCTATAATCACGTTTTATCAGCCCTTTTTCTTCTTCACTTTCTGTGCCAATCTCTTTAACGTTGCTAGCCTCCTTTTGCTCTCTGTTTATTTTTTTTCTTCTATTCTTTCTACACAGTCCACGCCTCCAGCTACCAAATCTCACGATGCTGTCTACTTCTTCTTCTCTTTGATGTGACAAATTAAGTGTGGTCCACTACGTACTCTAAAACCTTGCAAAACTAATGCACACCTCTCCATTTTGCTTGGCCAAATTTCTTTTTTTTTAAATATCCTTTCTTCCTTTTAGAGCTTTCCTTGCTTTAGGATTTTAAAAATTCCAAATCTAATGTGTACCTAAAATTAAAAGAAATAATTCTTAATTAGTGTAATTTAAACATTAAATGGACAAGAGTTTAGCAAATTATGTATCTAAAATAAATATAAAAATGTCCATTATCATTGACTTTGCTTCGTCTTAAGTTGACTCCTCTTCGTCTTAAGAGTTACATCATCTTAAGTTGACTTCGCTTCGTCTTAAGTTAACTCTACTTCGTCTTAAGAGTTGCATCATTTAAGTTGACTTTGCTTTGTCTTAAGTTGACTCCGCTTCGTCTTAAGAGTGGCATCATTTTAAGTGGACTTTGCTTTGTCTTAAGTTGACTTCGCTTTATTTTAAGAGTTGCATCATCTTAAGTTGACTTTGCTTCATCTTAATTTGACTTCACTTTGTCTTAAGAATTTCATCGTCTTAAGTTGACTTTGCTTCGTCTTAAGTTGATTCTGCTTCGTTTTAAGAGTTGCATCGTCTTAAGTTGATTTTGCTTCGTCTTAAGTTGACTCTGCTTCATCTGTCTTTCTGCTTCATCTGTCTTCTTGTTTCATCTATCTTTCCGCTTCATCTGTCTTTCCATTTTGCCTATTTTCTGCTTTGTCTGTCTTTCCGCTTTGTCTACCTTTCTGCTTCGTCTTCTTTCTGCCTAGGTGACCAATACTTGTCCTTCTGTACACTATTCATCTGATGCTATAAGCTACTCCATTTTTGACCTTTCAGATAATAGAATTCGCCTTTGAGATCTTCACAGAAATTGTAGATCTCGAAGTCTTCTTTCAAAATGCCCTAAGATCGTATTAATTTGATATCCTAAATGACAATTATGCTAATTGCCCTAAGACAAGTGCAACATGATTGAGGTTAAAACCCTGTTTGTTTTGTTTAGCCATAACCTTGTTATGGGATCACCAAATGAGATGACTCTTAGCTCTAAGTAAACTAAAGACATAAAGCCTCAAATGTTCTAGACAAGTCTATTTAAAATTTCATTTTGGGATTTCCTAAAATTTGTTCGAAAGTAGGAAAAGGGAGTTGCTTTGATATCTATCCTGGTGTGGGCTAGCCACTCATGTGGGATGGTGACTAAAGAGGGTTCCTTGAAATAACCCTCTAAGATGTTTTACTCACGCTTTACGACCCTAAATGTTAGGCTTCAAATTCGGCGTCCAACATCTTATAGTATCAAAGAAAAAGTTAGATTCCAGAAACGAGATCCAACAGATATGGTATCAAAGCAAGATTTGGATTCCGGAAACGGGATCTAATTGATGAAACGGGATCTAATTGATGAAAAGGAATCTCCAAAAGTTATCGATCCTCCTTACTTAAGTTAGAAGTCTAGGAACATAGGCCTTCTACCCATCATATGTCACGAGCAGTCACTATCCAAGTACCATTGGTGATGGTTGCTTTCTCCAAGAAAGGAGATCTGTAGTATATATTATATCCTTCTTAGGTACCCATATTTTCTTGGGTCCTTTAGGGTTAATTTTACAATTTTGCAATGAATAATAATAAGAATACTTTTTCTTTTTCTTTCTATTAGGAACAAAACTCCTATTATGAAGAATATTACTATTATGAATAGTATTTCCATCATTAAAACCTAAACCGCTCTTACCATTTGGATGTTTATAACTTCCAATAAAGTCATTCATCCTTTTTGTACTTTTTATAAATTTTGATAAATCTGCTGAGAGAGTATTAATCCTTGGTTTAGTTGATTAATTTCCTCATATCTATCTATAGTTTCTTTCTTTTTCATATCGTTTACTTATTTCTTGAGGCAGACATTTTCATTTTCTAATAGTTTTGTTTTCTTCAAACTTTCAACAAATTTCTTTTTCAATATCCTATATTGTTTTAAGATAACATGTGAATCTTCTAATAATTCTAAATAATCATCTTGAAGAACATTAAAGTTAGAAATTACCTCATCATCGCATTACCTTTCAGCTACCAAGCATATAGTTGCTTGTTCTAATTTTTCTGAGTCGAATTCAAATTCAGACAAATTCAAATCTTCCCATGTTGCCATCATGCTCTTTTTGTTTTCTTTACTTTTCTTTTGTTTTCTTTTGAGCAACGGGCATTCAGACTTGTAATGTCCTGGTTTATTGCACTCATAGTAGACGATAGGACTTTTCTCGTTCTTTGAATCATCTTTTCTATTATTTTTAAAAGAGAAGTCTTCATTTCCCCTTAATTTCTTTTTCCACATCCTTCTAATGTTTCTTGAAATGAAGGATAGTTCATCTTCATCTTCACTTGAATTGTGATCAGATTCACTAGCATCATCATTCTTGATTTCTTTAATCTTTAATGCTTTTGTAGATGTGCTTCTATTTTTCTGTATCTTTTGATTCTTCTGACCAGCCTTTAATGCAATAGTTTTATAACTGGGTTTATCTTTTGCATCAATCTCTACTTCATGGATTTTCAGTGAACTAAGCAATTCATCTTTCTTCAACTGACTTAAATCCTTGGCCTCTTATATTGCTGTTACTTAGGGTCTCCATCTTTTTGGAAGAATCCTGAGAATCTTTCTGATATGATCTTGACTATTGTAGATTCTCTCTAAAGCTTTAAGTCCATTAATAATTGCTTGGAATTGTCCAAACATCTGATCAATAGTCTCATCATCTTTCATCTTGAACAGCTCATATTGATGAACAAGAATACTAATATTGGATTCTTTCATCTGGTTTGCACCTTCATGTACAATGGCTAATGTGTCCCACATTTCCCTTTCAGAATCACATCTATAAACCTTATCACATTCACTTTTACTTAGAGCACAACTTAACCAGAACTTAGCCTTTGAGTTTAATTAAAAGCTACTTTCTGATCAGCCGACCATTGGTCATGAGAGATGCTATTCCCTTCATTGTTTGTTGGTGAAGATGGACCATTTTCAATGATATGCCAAAGATCAATCTGTGTGGATTCTATAAAGAGTTGCATCTTGTCCTTCCAATAATGATAACCTTCACCATTAAATGCACGGGGTCTTAAGAATGAGGCACCTTTTGCTGTAAAAACATGTGGGTCAGCCTCGGATCTTTTTCCTCACTTTGTAACAGTTTTTCTTTACAACCTTGCTCTAATACCAACTAAAGTCGTAAATCACTTGTTAATTTATAAATCATGTATAATATGTAGAATACACAAGAAAGGGGTTTGAATTGTGTTAAATCGTCTAAGATATTAATCTTTAAAATCTTCTTGATTTTCTTTATAAATTCAAATGATTACAAAGCAATTTACTTAATTTGATGAGTAATATGATAACGAAAATTCTTATCTATTCTTCAAACAATAAGAAAATTAAAGAGATAAGAGTTAGAGAATATGACATCGCGATTTAAACTGGTTCACCCTTAAACTTGGGCTATGTCTAGTCTTCAGAGTTTGTCTAAGATTTCACTATATCTTTCAACGTTAGAAGTATTATTTCTACACTTGTAGAGCCTCTTTAGGTCTCTCTCACAAAGTATTCTTTAGCCTCTTCAGGCTCTAGCCTTTCTTTCACTTAACAAGATATTATTTGAGCCTCACATTACAAACGTATTTGCTCTCTTTCTTTTGCACTTGAATACAGAATTTCTCTAAGTATGTTTCATATAATTAGATTTTCTCTTGTATTGCATTTAGTTTATAACTGTAACTAATATTTATAACCTAATTCTTCAACTGTCTTCTTCGAAAAATCCGCTTGTTGAATCTTCTAAAAACTGTTATTAGATGAGTCTTGTAACCAACTCCAACTAACTAACTGACGTTCTAGAATATTTTTCAATTGGATTGTTTTATATAGATTACGTATACTTTGTTTGGGGTTTTAGACCAAGCACTTCACACTTCATCTGATCCATCTAAGATGCTTTGTCTTATTCAACTTTTACCTAAGTGTCATCTTAAATTGACGATTTGTGTCAATTACATTTATCTGCACACTTAACAAACTCATCAAAATAATTCACACAATTCTATGATTATTATTATTTGATTTTCATCAAAGTTAATAAAAGAAGAGAAGTCTTCTTGACTTAAGAAATAAAGCCTTCTCCTAGACCTAAATACCTATCTGGCTGTCTCACAACCCTCCCATTACGTCTAGGCACTACTTGATGTTCAGGTTGCACTTATGATTCAACTCTTGAATCCATTTTGACATCTTGTTCTATTATATCCATATCAACTCTTGAATTGGATGAAAAAACTAACTCCTTTAGTACTACTTCACTTCTTCCTTTGTGATTTCTCACAAACTCTTCCCCTAGGAAGGTCTCATTTGTCGACACAAATACCTTCCTATCCTGAGGACTGTAAAAATAGTACCCTCGAGTTCCCTTAGGATATCCTAAAAACAAACATACTTCTGACCTTGGTTCCATCTTTATGGATTCAGGTCTTAGAACATGGGCTGGGTAGCCCCAAGTCCTTAAGTGTCGCAATGAAGGTACTCAACCAGTCCACAACTCCCTAGGTGTTTTAGGCACCAATTTGGATGGTGCAAAGTTAAGAAGATATGTTGTTGTTTGGATGGCATATTCCCAGAACGATTATGGAAGGATAGTGTAGGACATCATTGATCTTACCATTTCCAATAGAGTCCTATTTCTCCTCTCAGCTACACCATTTTGTTGAGGTGGTCGAGAAGCTAACAAATTGGAAACTATTCCATTGTCAATTAAATATTATTAGAACTCTCCAAATAAGTACTTATCACCTCGATCCGATCGAAGTTGTTTTCATGGCTTGCCTAGCTGCTTTTCAGCTTTAACTTTGAATTCTTTGAACTTTTCAAAAGATTCTCTCTTTTTATACATCAAATACAAATAGCCATGTCTTGAGTAATCATCTATAAAGGTTATGAAATATTCATAACCTCTTCTAGCTTGTACGTTCATAGGCCCACACACATCAGTATGTACCAAGTCCAATACGGATTCAGTTCTGTTTCCTTTAGAAGGAAATGAGGCTTTGGTCATTTTTCCTTCAATCACTCAAGAGTCAAATTAAGCATAAACTCTAAAAATAAGAGCCAAGAAATGTCATAAAAACTATGAAAATGTCATCAATTTATATAAGAAACTTGGGTTTATTCAAATTCCCCCACACTTAGGCCTTTGTACTCCTGGACAAAGTTTATAAAAGTCAAAGAGACACAAGTGCAAAAGAAAAATTCTGAGCATGCTTAAAAATGAGAGCAAAAAAGTAGCTAAGTCAATTCCTCAGAAATCAACCAAGCAAACTAAAAGACCGCGAAGAAAATAAACACTATAAGCATTTAATACAAGAGTTTGGGTAAAAAGAGATTTCTTCAAAGTAATGTGTTTAATCGCTCAACTCACTTATCTTAGGATAATTTCAATCTAAAATCTGTTTAGTCCATTCTCTACCATAGGCTTGTAATAGTTCTACCTCTCCACTACTAGAACTATAATTTTGAAAATCAAGAGAGCTTTTCAAGGTTGTAATGTACGGAAGGCTAAATGAATGGATTGAAGAGAAGAAGGAAAATTGAGTACATACACCACAATTATTTTCTCATGAAACAAACTCTAACTATAAGTAGGAAAATATTTACAAAACTAAACATAATTTAACACATTTTTATTACTTTTCTCTTTTGAGAAAATTTTTTACTTGTTGTTGCTTGCCCTTTTTTTTGCATCTTTTTTATAGAATATTTTCTCTCTTTTTTTTATATCAACTTAAGCTTAAGATGAGATACTCATAATAATTGTGAAATATTCATCCACTCAAAAAAAGGCTCAAAAGGGATAGCAAAGGTTAAGTGTTTGGGTTTGTATTTGGGTAATTGGGGTTTGGAAAGAAATGCCTCTATCATATTAACAAAATTTAGTTCACTAAGCATTGGTAAAAAATTAAAACAAGTTCTAAAGAGATATGAAATTAAGCATATACACACAAAATTGAAAGAATTCAGGCCCAAATTTCCTTCCAACAAGGGTAGTATCTCAATTAAGCAATCTCAAGGTTTAAAAACACATAATGCTACTTCCTTAGCGTGCCCTCACTTGTTTCTCATGAAAACATCGAAAATGAAATTAACTGAAATCAACTATCATTTAAAAACATGGATGGTATTTTCAAAAACACAAGGACCATTTTAAAATTTATAAAATCTTCGAGACACAGGAGTGAAAAGAATCTAAATTGGAAGAATGATTGAAATGAGGGAATTAAAAATAATTTCGGTCATGAAGGATAGCGTGGCTGCGATGAAGCCAAGAGTTCTCTGTGGCGAAACACAATTCACAGCGTTGATGCGGCAGAAAATGATAGAAACATTTAAAACAAGTGAATTTTCTCAATTACCAAGTTTAAAATTTTCATATTACGCACAATTGACTTGCACAAGTGATTAAATGGCCAAAAAGGGGCATAACCTCCCCCACATTTAAACACACATTGTCCTCAATGTGAATAAAAATTAACACAATTATGAAATGAAAGGGAAATGTAAGGCTAATGAAGAATAACACATCATATAAAGAACCGGCCATTAAGTTTGTATATGACAAAATGTAACTAAGTATCCAACAAACATAAAAAACAAAATGAAGGAAAACACAAGAACAAGCAACTCGAGCTACTCCATAGTATGATCATCCCCGACACCAGAGGGACCTACTCCTGATGTGTCAGCACTGCTCAATGGGTCATCTTTATAAGAAGGGAGCTGGAAGTGAAGGTGCTCGGTGAGCAATGCATCCATCCATCAGTGATACCGCCGATCTTGATCCTGCCTATCTATCTCCTAAAGGAGGGTGTCCAGGAGAGTAGCAAGATCTATACAGAGGCCATCGACTCGGCCAGTGAGGGTCTGTAAGGTCACGAGCCCAAGGGTGGCCTGAGCTGAAGGATCATCCTCGACTAGTGCCGCAGCTGCAGAGGTTATACCAACGTCTTAAGTAGGGGGTGGACGAGGTGGGTGAATGGTGGGCTACTTCAGGCTGGTATACCTAAAGAGTGAACTCGGATTAAAATATCCATCAGTATCCAACTCCAGGATATGGTGTGCTCGAAAAATGTCAAAGATGAGATGGGAAAATGATGGCATTGGTGAATTTGGTGGTATTTATGGAGTCGGAGAGGGCGGAGGCGATAGCATGAGCTATATCGACTGGGCAACCAGTCATCAGGAGGCAAATATGGAGGGCTTGTTGTTTAGTGATGTACGCGAGATGGGTGGTTGGGATGATGTTGCTGCAGACTAGGTATAGCCATAGACGAGCTGCGGGTAAGAAATCAGATCGCTTAAGATAAAGTTGGTAATATCAGCCTCTGTTAATAATATCGTCTGAAGGGTAATGATGGATAAGCTGATCATAATGACAATGGAAATTGTTTGGAAGATTGAAATGTCGACGGATATTGGCGGTAGTGAATGCATTGGGTGCTCTAATACCACGGAAGTTAAGTTCCATGGTATTATTAAATCTGGCATAGGTGTAGAAATGGTGAACGGATTTTTCGTTGCCTTAAGAATGGGGTTGTACTAAACCTATAAGATCAGAAGCAACAAAGTTGTTGTACAAAGGGGTGGTCAGGTGGAAATAACGGAAAGGGTCGCTCTTTAATGAAAGGCCTAGTCTACTTTCTAATAGAGTTCCGGAAAAGTAAAGCTATCGGAAGAGGAATCGGAATCACTAGGAGTAGTAGTGTTGGCATTCTTAGTACGAGACATTTTCTTGTAGAAAAAAAACATAGAAAAATAAACGAATTGAATGAACAAAATTGACTGAAATTCATAACCTAAACAACTAATTTCTCCATGGCAAAACTGATGTGTCGCTGCTGCAAATAACAAGCACTCATCTAGCCACAATGAAAGGGATATGTCACCACGGCGAACGTAGTAATTCACCTCGCTGCAGCGAAGGGAATGTGTCGCTGTGACGAAAGTGCCCTAAACCTAACAGAAATGACTAGACAGAAACCGGACGAAGGTGAGGATTAGAAATACTTACAAAAAAGGAGGAGGGCTTTGTAGGTAAGGCTGGTGAGCGCGAAATGGGGCGAGGAGAACGGACGGTGGCTGTAGCAAATTAGGAATGAGAGATACTTGGTGAAGAGTGCTAGGATGGCCGCGAAAAAGAAAGGGGATGGAGACAAAGGAGGAGGGGGTCGGGTTGTTTAAATAGGGTTTGAGGTGTGAAATGATGAAAAGGGGCAGAGGAAATACAAAAGATTAAGAGAAAATAAGGGTGGAAGGGTAATTTCATCGCATTAATTTCGTGCAGATTAAACTTTCACCACAACGAACGCTAAGATTTGCTGCGGCGAACTAACCCTAATCATGAAATCCAACAAAATAGCGATGTTTTGCCGCAGCGACATGAACTCACGCCGCGGCGAAATTATCCTGAAAGGAGAATAAATAGATAAGGTTTGTTCGCCGTGGCAACATAGACTTCACACCGTGACAAAGGTTGCATGAGAGATTTCCACGTCGTCGCAGTAAAATTTTCCTAATTTTTTACACTTAGCGAATATTGATAAAAAATTCTTAAAATATTTACTTTAATTCATATACGATTTTAGGTACAATTTTGGAGCAAAGAAATTAAAGTGAGTTGAAAGTACTGCATTTGGGTTATTTGCTGAAGATCAATTTTTACTTGTCTTTATGGAGTAAGAAGGAAAAAAAGACAAGAAAGAAAACACAAAAGAAGAAAACTAAAAAGCTGTCAAATAAAATAACACAACAGTTAGAATGAAGCAAAAACAACAATGCATAAGAGGAGAGTTGGGCATTAAAACGTAGCGCTGAAGAGCAAAAGGCATGCGTTAAACATATGCAATAGGCGTGAAATGCATGCGTTAAACGCAGCGTAAGCTGCGCGTCCCAAAAGCAGTGAAGTGGAGAACTGCAAACAAGGTTTTAATTGACGCAAACCCTTATTTGTCCCATCACAAGAATAGGAGAGAAGCATAGTGGAGGAGTGGAGATGTAGCAGGGGCGTGAAGTTGCATTTGTAGCTTGCTAGAGAGAAGGCTTGGCTGGAGGGTGTGAGGCTGCAGCTTGCTGGTGGAGAAGTTGGAGCTACGGTGGCTTGTCATTGTGGGCGTGAACAATATTAAGGGATAATAAACCTGCAAGGTTTATTTGTCCCATCATTTAACAGTAAAAAATTAAGAGCTGCAACTTGGGAAGTGAAGGCAAAACAAAGGGGTTTTCTGTTAGGGATTGGAATGGGGATTGAAGGATTTTTTCGGGAAAGACTCATGAAGGGCTAGGCATTGCAATGCCAGTTCGGAGATGGCATCGACACCGATGACCCGGGTTAAGTAATTTTTTATTATTTTGTTGTTTCTTTCTCTTATTAGGAATTGATTGTGTTATCCTGTATTAATTGATTTGTATATTATGTATGGATAATTAGATTTTCGTTATTATTTGGTTATTTATGTCTGAACCCATTGGGTATTGTGAGTTGATGATTTTAATGCGTTCATTGAATCTTTGATTGCAAACCAATTGCTAGAATTTCAATATAATCCGTAATTGTTATATTGAAATTCAAGTGTAGCGACTAGTGATTCGTAATCATTAGGGATAACATGACCTAAGTTAAATGATGCATCGTATGTGGTTGTTGCCTTGATTAATTGGTTTTCCTAATTCGTTATGCTACTACCTAATTAAATCTAGTGATCGTATCCTAGGTTGTTTGGTGGTTAAGTTTAATTAACGATCGTATCTTGATTAAACAAAACCTAAGGGAAAACTCAGGTTAATTATTAACCCACGATTAATAGTTTCTAGGAGAGGTTAAAGAACAACAAATTAATAAATTATGCTTAGTCAGGGTGTAGGCTATGATTAAACCAAAGAATCGGGTTCTTATTGAATTCCCCACTTTTATCAAGTTTTGCATGTTTTCTTTAATTTGTTTTTATTAGTTTATTTTATTTTATTTTCATCTTTTAAAATCCAAAATCCCTTATTTTTTATAAACACCGGTTAATTTTATTTTATAAACTTTACACACACTCTCTATGGGATCGACCTAGACTCGCCACTGCTATAGTAGTAGTCTAGTTATTTTATTTTAACTAGCATAACGACGCACGATCACTCTTACTGATCTATGCCCCTTCTTTTTTGCAATCTCCCTTTCCTTTCTTTCAACTCCTTGCCTAATCTCTTTTTAACCATTAGTTAACACCCACCAAATACACCATGTTTGAAGTTTTGTAAAGTTTTTTACCTTTAAATCCTTCACAGCCTGTCTATTATTTTCCTTCTTCCTCCACTGGTATTTTAGTGTCTCTTCCTTAAACTCCTCTAGCAATGGATCCAATGCCTATGAAAAGATCATGGGTTCAAGTTGCTAGAGATTTTAGACCTAAATCTAAGTTAATATTTTTCCTTTTTAATGATAGTTTATACCAAAGGATAGTTTTACCTCCTTTAAAGTTAATCAAAGAAAGAGATCAAAGATGGAACTCAACTCTGTTAAGATACTTCTTGGATAAAAGAGTAGCCTTCCTAGTAATGAAAAAGTGGACATTTGCAAACTAAAAACATTGTGGTTTGTAAGATGTAATGGTTAACAATGATGATGTGTTTCTCTTTAAATATTCATACCCTGAAGTTGTAAAGTAAACACTTGAAGCTAGCCCATGACATGTTTACAGTAAGCCAATCCTTTTTTAAGCTTGGATTCTAAGTTTACATGGATGAAATCAAATAAAAATAATTTACCATATAGATATACATAAATGACATAACACTGGAATATTGGAAAACATATGGTTTGAGTCACTTAGCTAGCTTCATTAGGAAGCTAATCTATATGGACTAAGCAACTGTAGAGATAAGAAGGATTAATTTTGCTAGGCTATGCATTTTGGTGAGTGCAATGTTTAATTTACCATAATCAATACCAATTGGAAGACTAAATGAAAACTTTGAACCTGTTAAAGATACTTTAAAGGTGTCTTATGCATGGAAATCAAAATTAGACACTAAGAAGATATGGGAGCCTACAAAGAAGGTTTTCAAAATAGGTGAATATGGAGAGCTTATATAGCTAAATAAAAACAAGGAGCAGGGTGAATCTCCTAGCATGTAGGAAGTGAATATGAGAATTAGAACAATATGAATCAAAAAAATCGGGAAGGATGCAAATGAAGACAACTCTGATCAATCACAAATAATCACTACTGGGGAAGGTAAGGAGAAAGAATAATTTAGGTAAGTAAACTCTCCTACTACTTGTACTAGGGAGAAAATGAGAAAACATATACCATTATGGTTTATGAATCCAATAAAGAAGCAAATTCTCTAAAAGGAAATATCAAGCAAGATTTTGAGCTTGTCATTAGAAGAAAGTCCAATAAAAATAAGATTCCTCCATCATTAGAGCAAAAAATGCGAAAGTTATTCTTGGAACATAATAGGTGTTAACGTCCCTTCCAAGAAACTTTTGCTTAGGAACTTCGTTTTGTAGAATAGGCTAAATGTTTTTGACATCTTGGAATCTATAATTAAATAGGAAAATTTTAATTTTCCAAGTCTTTTTCTTACTCAATGAAAGGAGATCACCAACAAGTCTTATCATCCTAATGGGAAAACTTTGATCTACTATGAAGACTTTATAGTGGAGTTCAACAATTACTACATTACTGATCAAGTAATGCATATTAAATTTTAAAAAAAGTATCTAGTAAGCTTGTGTTCATTTCCTTCATAAATGCACATAATGATTCTTATTAGAGATCATACCTATAGACTAAACAAAAAGATTTAGCTCTGAATTTCGAACTACCTTTATTTTGATTGGAGATATTGATACTATTATGCAACCTAAAGATGATGAAGGAGATAGGTTCTCAAAATAGTCATATTCTGAGTTTAGTTTATAGGTATGATCTCTGATAAGTATCATTAAAGGTATATATGAAGAAAATGAATTGAAAACATGCTTCTTTAAAATCCAGTCATTGATTTACCTTTTGGGGGAAAATTTTATAGTTGGAATAATAATCAAAAGGGAGCTAATTTCATTAGTAAGTAGCTTGCTCATAGTCTAGCTAATTACAGTTGGTTATAAACCTTTCCTAACTGCTACACCTTGTACACCACTTCTAGCTTCTCATATCACTCTCCAATCATCACTTATGCTATATTGGTAAGCTTTAAGATACCTTTCAAATTTAATAACTTTTTGACTAATCTGGCATGATTTGATGAAGCTATCTAGAAAGGTATCAATGTAAACATCAAGGGCACAAACCAATTTGTTTATTTTAGGAAATTAGAAATTATTAGATATGAACTCAAAAAACATTTTAGACTGATCGTTAGTAATATAGATCATCTACTCAACATTTATAAACTTGTTTTAGAAAAGATCTAGGAAGATCTATATAACAACCTCGCCTCTATAAATCTTCAAGAGCTAGAAAATTAAACGATGTTCAATCTTTCTAAAACCTTGATGTTTGATCATTCATTTATGAAGCAAAGATCAAGAGTGGAGTGGCTCAAGGGTAGGGATAGAAACTCTTCACTCTATCATAGAGCAGTTATGATTAGGAGGAACTTTAAAAAATTATTTCTTAGAAACTCTTCATTCAACATCAATTTTTTCATTAAAATTGCCCCCTAACCTAAGTTGTGGCAGCTGATGCCATGATGGAGTTCTTTTGAAGTAGATTAATACTGAGAGAAAGTAATAAGACTTTTATTACATTCATTCCTAAAGGTGCAGACCAAAAAATCTTTTAGTGATTTTTATCCAACTGCATACTATAACTTAATTTACAAAATGATTTCAAAAATACTAACTGGGAGGTTAAACAAGTAATTCAAAACCATCCTGATTTATCACAAATAGCTTACATTTTTGGAAGAATAATATAAAACAACATTCTCCTTATGTAGGAACCCCTAAGAAACTGTTAAAGAATGAAATGAAGTAATAATTGCATGCTCAAGGTTGAATTTAGGAAAGCTTATGACAATATGGATTGGGATTTTCATAGCAATATACTCAGAGCCATGGAATTTCTAGAAAACTTTTTTGAGTGGATTAGACAATGATTCACAACCCTAAGCTACAACTTTTTAATCAATGGTCAACCCTCGAGAATTATCAAGAGCACTAAAGGAATTAGGTAAGGAGACCATACCTTCAACTATTTGTTCGCATTAGTCATGGAAGTTTTCAATAGACTCTTCAAGAGAATTGCTTAAATAACCAAATATTTTAAATATCATTCGAGATGCAAGAGGCTTGGTATCATTGATTTAAGTTTTGCAAATGATATGATAATGCTTTCCAAAGTTGATTGCAATTTTATAGTAACTCTTATAACTTCATTAAAGATGTTTAACAGACTGTCAAGCTTATAGCTAACTGTGCAAAAACTAGAATTTATTTATCCAAGAGTGCAATGGATAAGGAGTAATGGTTAGCTGCAATCAATGGTTTGTGTATACATCATCTTCAAATGGTTTATCTTAGCATTCTATTCTTAACCCTCAAGTGTTTCTTTTAGTGACTTTAAACAATTAATTGACAAAATTCATGCAAAAATAATAAGCTAAAGTGACAAGACCCTATCACTTACTATTAAAGCTTAACTTATTACTTTTTTTCTAAATTCCATTAATGTATATTAAGTAGCACATAAGGCCTTTCTATAGTCTTAAATCAAACTAATTCAGGGAGGGTCATAATTTCATTCCTCTTAAGATCTTGAACATTGTTGTGTCTAATTCTATCAAATTTTAATTGCATTCATATCTTGATTTCAGTTACAAATTCTTGAGATTTACTTCAAATTTGATATTAATTGAGTGAAAATGTCGTGGATGTTGCATGAATGTGAATGGAGTGTCTTATGAATGTTGCATGAAAAAATTAGAAGAATTATGCATGAAAGAATGAAATGGGATGTGAATAATACATATAATTAATTTATTTAAGAATGCACGAAGTCATACTTGTGACTATGGAAGTCGTAGGTGTGACAATGGGAGTCACGAGTGCACGAAGTCATACTTGTGACTATGGAAGTCGCATATGTGACAATGGGAGTCACTCTCGTGACTCTCATGTCATGGATGTGACAATGGTAGTCACACCTGTGACACCCTCATGTACACCCGTGATAACATTTTCTTTAATTGTCCTAAATATTACTTGTCATCTGTAGGGTGGAGGGCTCGAAAACCTAAACCTAAAATAACACTACAAATAGAAAGAGAAGGGAGGCTGGTAGCACAGACACCTTAGGGGACATAAAAACAGATAAAGAGAAGGGATTCGGGGAACGAAAAAGAAAGAACAGAGAGAAGGTATGGAGGCAAAGAAAACAAAGAACAGTCGAGTGAAGAAGAAGATAGCAGAGATGTGAAAGCAATATGAGTAGTCTATTACTTGAATGAGGAACAACCAGATGCAGAAAGCAAAAGCCAATGCAGGAAACTTGAGAGTGTCAAGACAGCACTACAACTTCCTCATCCGAACACTTTATTTGCTCATTATGTTCTTTATCTGTTGCATTATTACTCTGTTGCTTTACTAGACTCACTACTTTGTTACCTTTTGATAGTTCCTATTTTTTATGCACTCGATTATTGTTTTAATACTTCTCTTATACTGACAAAGATGGGATTGAAGTATATAAAGATGATGAATTTGGTTTATTCCATGATGGGATGATTCTTTTTCTTGAGAATTAATGTAGCTAGTTTAGTTCAATATGCATGAATGAAATGGCTACTTTATTGTATTTTTTTTAAGTTTATTAGATGTAATAGCATGATCAAACTTTACATCATTTTGGTATTAAATGAAGAATCATGAGAAGAAGTTTAATATAGAATGAGAAACTATAAACGCTTTAGTTATGAATTAAAAATATATTAACTTAAGTGGGGCAATTATTAGTTAGGTTTAATAATTAATTTGGATGATAAATAATTGAACCCAAGTTTCTTATATCAATTGGTGACAATTTCATGGTTTTTATTATACTTCTTGGCTCTATTTTCAGATTTTGTGCTTAATTTAACTCTTGAGTACTTATTTTGAATTAATGTAGTTTGAGGGTAAATTTGTCATAAATAATTAGTAATTGCACTAAATTGATTTTTTTTAAAAACAATTGATAGTGTAAACTACTATTTTTCAGTGTAGGAGATTCAAGAAGTAGAGCCAAGGAGTGAAGACCAACATCACAAGTCAACAAGTCAACGAGCGCAATAGGCAAGTTCGTCACGGCGACATTGATGTTTCGTCGTGGTGAAATCTGAAGATTTTTTAAAGAGACCTTTCAGGAAAAGTTCGTCGCAGCAAAGATAATGTTTTCGCCACAGTGAAAGCTGAAGTTCACTAAAGAAATCTTTCGGGAAAAGTTCGCAGTGGCGAACTCATCCTCTAACCACGGTGAAATCTTCAAATTGACACAGACTCGAACCATTTTCGATAAATTATTTGACCGTGCAACCCGATCCATTAACCCGTTTTATGAAAAAGACCTATTTTAGGTTAACTTACAACAAGGAGAGGGAGTCGACACCTGTATATTATTATTCATCATCTCATACAACTCCATCTTCACGCACACACCATCGTCTTCTCTCATCCATACCATTTTCTTCCATTTCCACCATCAACTGCTACCATGGGTACCTCCAGTGGGTGTTCTCGGTTGTGAAGTCTTTTAGAGCTATGCGTGGCTAGGCACCTCTCTCCTCTTAAAGATGTAGCAATGGCTAGAGTTCAATGGGCTTAAAGGGGGAGTAACTTAATCCATATTCAACCATGATTTATGAACTCCTAGGTTTAGGATTTGTAATTTATAGTTGCACATTCATGATTAGAGTTTAATCAAGTGTTGGATATTCAATGTGTGGTTTGGATTTGTTGATGTAGAACTTTGAGCAGTAAACATATGAAGTCTCATATATGTCCATTTGTGATCTTATTGAATCTCTTTTATCTTACATAGTTGTGTTTGATATTGAGT
>JAOQMP010082849.1:0-17836 GCA_027563575.1 Erythroxylum pedicellare
ATCATAAACTAAACCATCAATCACACATTTTCTAAAACCCAAAATGTCATCATTTTATATGAAAACCATATTTTACATTGTTTCATATACTACAATACCATCCATGTTTATACAATATCGTCCTATGAACATAAACAACTCAGTACACACCAAATACTATAAACATGAAAGAAACAACTATGTCCTCAATCCTCAGCTGACTGACCTTTGAGCCAAATCTGACTATAACAATTACACAAAAACATGCTTCTACGGAGTCTTAGAAGCTAGGTTGTCTCACTCTTGAACCTCAAAAGTAATGGTGCAATTTTGATGAGTTTTGTGAACTCAGCAGAGTAACCATCCTCGATGGTTCACTCATGTCATAAAACAAGATCAATCATATAGCATGGAATCATACAGTTTAAATCCGTTTGATTCGTATGAAACACTATCACAGATAAATCACTTCTCAATTAAACATTTCAATCATATAATAACATTCACACAACTTTGCAAATCATTCAATAAATTCAAATTATATGCGGATGCGATATGTATGAGGCTCACATTCATTTTTATATTGTTTTGACTGTGTACTTGTATAGTATCCTAAATTATCGAGCTCAGTCAATCAGTCTGTGACTTATAGATCGTAATGAGCCATAGGCTCGAACCATATATGTGAGAGCTTAAAGCTCTTATTAGTAATAGCATTAGTAGTAACATTAGTCACAACTCCTTTATATTACATACATCGGAATGAAGTGCATGCCACAATTTAGTCATCAAATACAATCACTTTCATTTGCATCTAATATAACAGTATATCAGTCACAGTATCAATTACAATAACAATCACAGTAACGGTAGCCATCAGACTAGGTCTAGCATTCAACTTTTCAGTTGAGAACCAGAAAATCATTTAGACAGACGCATTCACATTCAATCGGTACTTCCAATATCATTCTTATGCATCAAAATGCCTCAGACAAGTATTGTCCGGAATCTAGCACACAATCAGTACAATTCAATAAGATAGAAATATAGTACATTATCATTCATATACAAATAGCACTTCCAATATCATTCTCATGCATCAAAATGCCTCAGATAAATATTGTCCGAAATCTAGTACACAATCAGCACAATTTAGGACAGTTCAATAAGATAGCAATACGGTTCAATAATATACAAAACAATAAGGTGAGACCATCTTAGGTTACTCACAGTATGCTCCAAACAACTATTGCCTTCAAATCCTGGCAATGTCTGGACGTTGTCATTCAATGCGCTCCACTATACAGACAATACATTCACATATCACAATATTGCACAATTATATATTCATTAATGCACACTCCTGTATACTTAATATGTATAATGTATGTTCATGACAATTCTGGGCTTCTTATAATTAATCTTGTCACAATAATCATTCGGATATCCACATTCAATTGATTAACTCGTATTTGTTCAAAGGTACACTTTCGGTTCCATTTTGCATAATGAATTTCATTAGAAAAGTGAAGGAATTTGATAACACTTCCTTCTAACAAATTTTTCTCCTATGTCTTAAGTCTCCATTGATACCAACATCATTCAATTTGGTTCATTATTCTATGAGTTATGCTTAAAATACCATAGACTATGTACATTTGAAATTTTGGCTAATGGATGATCATGCATTCAAGTTGTACAACCTATATCTCCGAATTCCAATATATAAAAATTACAAACTTTATACCAATTTAAATCTAAGAGAATAAGCTGCAAATTTGGCGTAGAAACCTTAGCCTAATTCGGTCTACATAAGTACAGTTTATTCAACAACAACAGGACATGATTTCTATCCTTGGTAGTGCTACAGCCTAAGCCAAGACTCAATTTCATGCTAAATTTCAAGACCCTTAAGAACAGAATTCAAATTCAATTTCTTCTTAAACATTGTATCCAAATGTCCTCATTTTAATTAATCAAGAATAATTTCATTTGGAAGTCTAAAGATTAAAATATATCCAAAATATTGAAGCGTATTCAGTAAAAACATTCCAGTTACCAAATTCTAGCACACCTCAGCATTTTCATGCTAATACCCCCTTTCTGGATAACTTTGCATGATCATTATGACAAGGAAAATGGTGTATTTCAGTAACACTTTCTTCTATACAATTGTTCCACTATGTTTCCAGATTCTAATAGCACCAAAATTATACAATTTGATTTAGTATACTGAAAGTTATACTCAAAACATTTCAGGCTGTTTTAAAACTGTAACAAAACTCCTAACTCGACTTCCAATCAGATTTTGAAATTATTAGAGATGTAATTAACTTTCTACTTTTTCAGGAATGTTCTAGAAATTTTTCTCTAATTTAATATGAATCAAGAATCAACATAGTTGGACATCTAGAGTTCAAGATATAATCAAAATACTAAAGCATGTTCAATGAAAACAATACAACTCACATATTCCAGCACAATCAATCATTAACATCATATGGAATTCACCCTAATTCATCATCATCAATTCTCTATTATAACATACCATAAACACTAATATTTTACTTACTTATTTTAGTTCTAATCCCAGCTCAAAAGTCACTCTAAATCAGTACTCTAAACATGCAGAAACATTACACATTCAAGGTGGAAATTGGAAGGATTTCAGCTAGGACAACTAGACAGCTATATTTTGATTCTCTTCTTAACTTTGTGAGGGTGAAGCACGAATTTTTAGTGCAACAATCAGACATGAACATAAACAGATACAGAGAGGTGCAAGGAAGAGTGTTTCGGTGGTGTGTGAGAGGAAGGAAGAAGAGAAATGACCATAGTTGGAGTTGCTCCTGCTGAAACTTACACCTAAGGTGTTAGGTGTCAACTAAAGGAATGGCCATATGTCTTATGGAATGTTCAACACTTATCAAGCATAGGTGCTGCCAAATGTATCCAATTAACTAAGTAACTTGTCCATTAATCAAATATGGAATTTGTCATCAACTTACCAGGCTATTTGTTACACAATGATTGATCCATTTGTCAATTAATTCTTAGTCCATTTATCACCAATTTAACTATGCCAAATGTAACTCAATTATAGGCTAAATCATCTAAATGTTTCATGTATTAATTTATCCTACCATTTGGCATTTGTGCTAGTTCAAATGTATCTCAAATTCACCAAAAATTTTGAAATAGTGCTAATGGTCTCCAAATAAATTTTTAATGCAAATAACTCAAAATTCACATTTTAATCACATTTATAAATTAATTATACCTAGAAAATGTCAATGAATGCATGTACAATCATATTCATGTGCAACAAAAATGTGCATGTCATATTTAACTAAAGCATGATGTACATTTCCTAATTTCTCAGTACTTTCTCATAAATCATAATTTCAGCCTCAACATGGGTAACGAGATGTTATAAGAGGACTTCATTTTTATTAATTTTGATGACAATCAAATAATAATAATCTTAGAAATGTATAAACTGTTTTGATAAGTTTGTTAAGTGTGTAGAAAAATGCAAGTAACATTTAGTCAACTCAGAAGGTGAACGGTCAATGCCAGACGAAAAGTAACAATAGACGAAAGCGTTACACCAGACGAAAGCACAACAATAGACAAAAGCGCAACAACAGACGAAGCGTAAAAATAGACGAATTGCTACACTAGACGAAGTGCAAGAACAGACGAAGCAGTCACCAGACGAAACATAATAATAGAAGAAGCATTATTCTAAATGATACAAAAGGAAGATATTCTAGGACGTCAGACATTTAGTTAGTTGGAGTTAGTTACAGGACTCAAGTAATAACCATTTCTAGAAGATTCAAGAAGCAGTTTTGAAGAAGACAGTTGAAGACTTAGGCTATAAATACTAGTTCTAGTCGAAGGCTAAAACATCGGAAAGAAAAATGAATGCTTTTACATTAGTAAATATTTTATATTCAACGTGTGAAAGAAGTGAGCTAAAACATCTGTAACCTGAAGCTGAAAAATACTTTTCTTAGAGAGAGAAATGAAGGCTAGAGCCTGGAGAGGCTAATACAGCTAATAAAGAATACTTTGTGAAAGAGACATAAAAAGGCTCTACAAGTGTAGAAAGAATACTTGTAAAGTTGAAGAGTATAGTGAAATCTCAGACTAACTCTGAGGACTGGACGTAGATTAAGGTTTGGGGTGAATCAGTATAAAATCGCAGTGTCTATTCACTAACCCTTGCTTTTAATTTTCTTGTTGTTAGACGAGTAGATAATATTACTTACGATTGCATTGTTTATCAACTTTAGCAAAGTGTTTTAGTAATCATTTAAATTTTTGTAAAGAAATTCAAGAAGTCTCAAAAGATTAATATTTTTGAAAAGATTACAAAATTTAACCCCCTTTCTTATTTAGTTTACATATCATATTGGATTTCTATATTAACAAGTGATTTACTTCATAAATTGATTAGGTTCAGTAGCAACAACTAATTAAAATTGAAGCTTGTATGTAGGTTTTAATTAGTTGGATCAATACATAGGTTAATTTTGTGCATGCTATCTTTCTTGAAAATTAACTTAGGCTAGGAAGACTTGATTATGATCTTAATGCTCCTGCTATTATGTTCTTCATGCTTGTTTTGGATTAATGCATTAACAAAAAGTTGTTGCATTCCATGGTTGTTTTGAATGCATCTATCTTTGCTTAATGAACCCTAATTTTTCAATCTAAGAAATAATTCGTTTTCAATGATTAAAACAACCTAAAGATTTAGTGAAAACCTTTGCAATTGGTCTTTAATTAATCTGAACTTTTTACTCAAATTTTCCTAGCAATTTCTCTCTTGAAAACTTTTGACTTTATTTTAATTTTCTAAACTTAAATCATATGTTCTTCTTTCTTTTCTTGTTTACTTTTAATCCAAGCAAACAAATCCCCCAATATGGTTATATTGTCTCACTTAATCTAGCATTAGTTCATGCATAGCATTCATGTACGTCATATACTTAATCTGATTGTTTCACCTAGGTTTGCATTCATCCTTGCATGCAAATTCACATAGTACTAATTAAATTCACATAGCATATAGAAACTTTAGCTACATTGAAATTTTGGGAATTAACTCTTGCATTATATTCTTTCCCTTATTTAATTCTACATGTAGCTTGCATTAAAGCAATAAAAAACTTTACGCTCTTCTTCTCATCTTCTCACAGCACATACTTGTACTCACTAGGATAATTTAACTAAATTAACTTTGCTTAATTGTCACATGCATCTTAGCATTTTAGAAGTAGTATAACGTGATCATTCACCTTAGTTTTTATCTGGCATTCAACTTCTATATTCCCCTTGACATTCACGCATACTTTACTTGAAAGTGAAAAAACCTTCCTTGTTTTTTGATCTCTATGGGACAATACCCTTGCTTTGCTATACTAAAAAACAATTTAAGTAGGGGATTAAATTTATAGGCTAATGACAACCTATTAATTAACGACTTATAACTTCCAAATTGAGATACATATATCATATCTTGTGAAACTTGATCTTCCTAAGTTTATCAATCAACCATTTATCAATCCTTTCCTAGTGAATTCAAATGACAATGAAATTTTGTTAAAAGGAAGGACAATGTGTGAGGAGCTTGTGGTTCAAATTTCATCTCAATCAAAGGTCTAAAGAAGGAGTTATGGTTAAAAGACTGAAGGGTGTTGAAAGCTGCGAAACAGCTATGCACCTTCACTGTCACAATTGTTTTTGTGCACGATCATGCAACCACTTCACAATCCATCTCTACCATGATCCTGATTGTTTATGATCGTGCAGCTCCCTAATGTTCTTCTCTGTCACGATCATTTTTGTACATGATCATTGATTGAACCCAAGTTTCTTATATAAATTGGTAACATTTTCATGGTTTTTATTACACTTCTTAGCTCTTATTTTCAGATTTTATGCTTAATTTGACCCTTGAGTGCTTGCTTTTACTTTATGTAGTTTGAGAGCATAATTGTCACAAATAATTAGTAATTGCATTAAATTAATTTTCTAAAGCAATTGATACTGTAAACTACCATTTCTTTATTGTAGGAGACTCAAGAAGTAGAGCCAAGGAGTGAAGCCTGAAGATGACAAGTCAACAAATCAACAGGGCAACAGAAAAGTTCACCGTGGTGACATTGATGTTTTGTGGCGACAAAATATGAAGAATTCACACAGAAACCTTTCAGAAAAAGTTCGCCACAGCGAACTTTCTGTGTTTGTTCCGCGACAAAACTTAAAGTTGAGTAATAAAATCCCTTCGAGAAAACTTCGTCGCGGCAACGCATCTCCTCACAATGGCGAAATCTTCGAATGGGCACTAACCCAAACTATTTTTGGCAAAAATTACCCACTGTGTAACCTGATTCATCAACCCGATTTGTAAAGATGACCTATTTTAGGTTAATTTCCAACAGGAGGGAGAGCGGACACATACTCTCACATTCTCATCATCTTTCTATCATCTCCATACCTTCGTTCTCTCTTCTGCATAATCTTTCATTCATTTTTCTGCCATCGGTTACTACCATGGGTATCTCCAGTGGGTTCTCGGTGGTGAAATCTCTTCGAGTTATGCTTGGCTAAACATCCTGATGCTTTTGAAAATGTAGCGATAGCTTGAGTTCAGCAGGCTTAAAAAGGGAGTAGCTTAATCCATGCTTAGCTGTGATTTACAAACTCTAAGGTTTAGGATTTGTAATTTGTAGTTAAACATTCTTGATAAGAGTTTAATCAAGTGTTAGGTATTCATTGTGTTTTGGGATTGTTGATGTAGAACTTTAAGCTTAAATATATGATGTCTCATATATGTCGATTTGCAATATTTTTTAATCTTTTTTATCTTACATAGTTGTGTTTGATATTGAGTTGATTTGAGATCCCAAAATGACTTATTGCATTAACTTAACCACTACACACACTAAGGGCATTTAACAAGATCTTAAGAAATGGAGTTCATCGATTATAACCTTAGACTTAAAGAGTTCTTTAAGGTTTACCCATTTGAAACTTAGTGATTTCCACTCCCACTAAAAATCGATTTCAAGCTATGATGGCCAAAGCTCATTTTCAAAAGGACATTATCATCATTTGATCATTGTTTTATGTTCCAATTTTTGCATTCCCAAAAATCAATAATTACTTTTTTGACACATTTTCTTTATAATCCCTTTTTAATTTAGTAAAGATTTCTAAAGACAAAAACCCTTTTTTTCTTACCAATGTAGTTTGCATTTCTTGACATATTGGCTAGCTTAGGTCCATTCCATCAGGTTCTGATTAAGTGAAACTAGCCGAGTTTGCAACCTATATTGCAATCCTTGGAATTTTTTTGATTTGACCTCAAAGGGTAAGTACGAAGGCTCGGATCAATCGTGCATAGCCTGATAATTCCATTATTTAAACATCATTGTAGCTTTTCTCCAAAATTGATTTTCTGGTCAATTTTTCATGGCCATTTTGACAAGGAAAATGAAGTATTTAGGTAATATATTCTTCAATTTTTATTTATGTCTTAAGTTTCTAATTAAACCAATTTCATGCAGTTTGATACAATATTTAGTAAGTTATATCTAAAATACTACAAACTGTTCGCATTCCGTGGCAGCACACTGTACTCAACTTCAAGTCAAATTTTGAAACTCTTAAAGATAGAATTAAAATTTGATTCCTCATAAAAATTATAGAAATATTTATATAGTTTAATATAAACTTAAAATAATCCCATTTTGATATCTACAGTTCAAGATATGGCCAAAATACAGGTTCATTATTAGTGAAAACACTTTACCTAACATATTCTAGCACACATTTACCTTCATTTTCCATTTTACTTTGTCTCAAAACTATCATCCTACTTCTTCCCATTTGAAGACAATAAATTAACATTTTATTTGGCTTTAAACTCATTCTAGTTCATCTTTATAACAGCTATCAATAATCCACGAGATCACACCTTAAAAGAGAACATATATCATCCCTTTATAAATTTTTGCATTCATTCTACAACATTTAAAATGATCATTCTAGCTAAAAATCATTTCAACACCAAATCATACATTATTGTTCATAAATCATAGAAAAAAAATATAAACACATTCATTTCTTCATGATCATTTTATCAATAACTATCATCATATATGCTTCTATTTAGACAACCCATGAAGAACAAAGTTTAACTTACATGTTTAGCTCCAAAGCTTCTTCAAATCATCAAATAACCCTAGCCTCCAAGCATCAGACGACCATCATTATTGAAGGAGGAATAGGTTATGTTTTCCTTGTAATAAGAAGGGATAGTAAGGATCTTAAAGTGGTAGCCTAGGATTTTGACAAAAATCAACATGAAGGGGATGGGTTGTGAGAATCAAAATGTCGTGGATTGAAAAAAGAGAAGAAAAAGAAGATGGGAGAATTTGGCCAAAACAAAATGAAAAAAGAGATGGCCTTTTAGCATAACAACGTGGATTAAGATATGTGGTGTGGCAAGTGACACTTGTCACTTTCTTATGGTCTATCCTTGGTCTTTTTTTTAACTAATTAGTTTGTCTCCAATTTCTAACCTAATTTTCTCCCAATTTTCAATGACACTTATCATTAAATCTTAATGTCACTTATCAAAATTTCTACAGCCATCTGACACTTAATTCTACTACCATTTATCAATTGTTCTACTGCTTGGCATTTTTCTAGTCCTAAAATACTCATAATTAATATAAATTTCCCATATTTCACCAAAAATTCTGAATCACTAATTGTGCACACCAACTCCATTTTTAAGACACATAATCCCTAATTCACATTATAATTACATTAAAACAATCATTAATACCTAGAAAGTGTCCAATGAGTGCATGAACAAATCATTTTAATGTGTGCAATAATTAAATTCATGTGTGTGTATACTAACATTATGCCTGATGTTACATCTTTACTTCTTCAAAAAGGCTTAAGAGATGAAAAACACTTATATATGTTTAATCCATAAAAAGAATAATCCCTTCTCATTGTTAGATTACAAACCTATTTAATGTTGTAAAAAATCTATAAGGTGATCTTTAAAATTATTTCCAATAGTATGAAGTATTAATTAGGCCAAAGATGCTATCATTCCACGAAGACTTATTAAAGATATAATGCTAATTCGGGAGTTAATAAGGGACTATTCATCTGGAATAACTATAAAAACTTGTGTTCTCAAGACTGACTTCTTTAAAGCTTTTGACAACATCAAATGGAATTTCATTGAAAATTGCCTCCAGGCTTTTGGTTTCGTATGACAATTTGTGCATTGGATTAAAAAATGCATAACTGCAATAATATTTAGCATCTTATCGATAGAGTGCCCACTAAAACCTTCAAGAATACCAAAGGATTAAGATAAAGGGATCCTCTTTCCCCTTACTTATTCACTTTAGTAATTGAAGCAATATCTAGGCTTCTGAGTACTCTCGTTTCTAATATGATTGGTCACTTGGAATTCACTGACGACTTGACGTTATTATGTGTGATAGATACTCGGTCCATAGAAATAATTATGGTAAATTTGAAGGTTTTTCTAAATGTTCTCATCTAGAAGTCGATTTTAGCAAAAGATGCATGTATATTCCCTTATATGTGTAGAACCAAGATGAGCTTAGTTAAATAGTGGGGTTGAATATCCCTTAAAATATCTAAGCTTTCCCATTACCACATCCAAACCAAAATGTGATAATTGCATTCCAGTAATTGAGTCTTTTAATGCAATAATTAATTAGTAGTAAAAAATTATATTTTACTATTAGATTGACTTTTAGTAATTCTTTACTGAGGAGCTTACATATACACTAGAGTGTCCTTTTACTCTTACTAAAAAGAGTCATAAAATATTGAAAATGTATTAAGGGATTATTACTGTAAGGAAAAGCAGAGAAATCTAAGGGAGCTAAATTTAAATGGAAAGAAGTTTCCATTTTAAGGAGAGGAGGAGGAACCCAAATTATCCCCATAAATCTCGTGATAAAAGTGTTATTAACTAAAAGAATACAAAGCTTAATCATGGATAGAGTAAAACCTTGGGCTAAATGGTTTATAGGTTCTACTTAAAGGAAATTGAATATCTGGCAGTTGGAATTAAGTAAAGAACAATCATAAAGCTTTGCATAATTGCTCAAGCTGACTCAAGCATAGTTTGGGAGATGGGGAAAAATTATAGTTCTAGTTTGATGACTAGAATGATCATTATCCTCTAATAAAAAGGAATGAGATAAAATTTCTAATCTCTAGAATTGCTTTAAATGCAAAAGTTTGCTCAATTACACAAAAATGCAGTCAGGTGTTGCAATTTTAGAGGATTCTCTTGCCTGATAAACTACCTACCTCAACTTACTCATTTGCACAGGGAGGATAAGACCATATAGCTGGCAAATAACACTGGATCATACACCAATGCTTCATGCCACAAAATCTATAGAACTTTTATGTAGAAACCAGCCTAGAATTATCTAATTTGGAGGCAAATTATTAACCTAAAAGCATCTATGATCATTTGCTAGTGATCACGAATAGGATTAGAACAAATGGATGGTCTAGGAATTATGATCCTATATGTCTTCTTTGCAAAGAGGAGATAAAGGAAAGAAATGACTTAAATTTTCAATGTAAGAACTTGAGAGCTACATAGAATAGGGTGCTACATACTATGTTGGTTTATTATCCCTCATATGTATACAGGAGGCTCCTCTTATGGGCAACTAATAAAGCGAAATACCTCAAGCATGATTGAAATGCATTCAAAATAATCTTTATTTGCATGATATATTCAATAAGGAGAGAAAGAAACAATTTTCTATATAAGGGGTAGTTATTAAAGAACACATTTTAGTAGAAAACACTCCTAATTAGATCAAAGAACTTCTACTAACTAGAAATTTACACACCAATATCACTGTAGGCATAAAAAATAGATGGAATCTCTAAGTTTTAGCTTCCTAGCATATTGTAATTTGAAATTGTTTTATATTAATGTAATTTCCTCGAAATTGTAATAATGTATTAGTTTAACTATTTTTAATAAAATTCTTTATTCATCTCTAAAAAAAATATGTGAGCCAGACTAAGAAAACCATATATAAGATTGATAAACTCAAATGTCAACCATAAAATCTATATAATGGAATAAATATGTTGTTTACTATATCCCAATAATGTATAAAATGTATTATCTAGTGGATTACTAATTGAAACCCCATGCATTTCAATCTTAAATAGAAAGTTTTGCTTCCTCAAAATGGCACCAAATTAGTTCCTTGACAGAATATAAAGTGTTTTCCTTGAGCTATTATGAGCTAATATGCTTTTGCTTAGGTCTCTTGAGATTTTTTACCTATATATTTCATATATCAAAGTACAAAAACCAACCTTCGACAATAGATAGTCTTATTTAATAAAATAAACTTCAAAAATTATTGGAACTAAGATATCATATTTGGTTTTTGAAGTTGAGAAGTTGCATTGATTCTTGATGTATGTTTATATGTCTTAGATATAAAGACATTTGAAGAAAAATTGATTCTTGGTTTCAAACTCCTGTCAACAAAAGCTACAAAGCAAATTTCGGAAAGTCTTGAATTTGTCTAAATTATTTAACATGATTTAAAATGCTATCTTAAAAAAGAGCCTATTTTTGGGGTATAATTCCTGAACCACACTATTTCATACCTAATGACCTTAGATTTTTACTACATCAAGATACCAGAAGATGTTCTGTTGTTATATTATCTTAAAGGACTTATAGTCTATACAATCTTACCATCTCATTAAGTTTACTAATTTATGATTTAGCAATTTTTGCTTTAGGTTTCATCTACCAAAGTTAGTAGATGTGAAGAATGAGGAATAAGAGACCTTATTTACTGTAATTATCAAACCATAAGTTGGCAAGGTCGTTCCTAACCTTTTATAGGCCCTAAGCAAACTAAAAAGAGGTCCTAATAAATGGGCAATAGACAAACCTATAAATTTTAAAAGCTTATTTTTATTATTAAAATTTAATATCTATACATAAGTGACCCAATTTATAAGTCCACACACTCAACAAAAGATTAAGTGATCATAACATCAACTAATAATATCTTGCAAATTTTAATAGTAATAAAATCACTAAAAATAGTAACAGTAACAACAAAATAGCAATAGCAGAAATCGAACAACAAAACACTAAGAGAATAGCACTAACAAACACACAGATGATTATGATTTATGAAAAACAATTTCTTCATGCATTTCTAGATGTAAAATCACTAATAATATTATTAAAATCAATATAGTTCAACATATCCTTCTCGATAAATAAAATAGCTAAATGATTTAACCTATTATAGTCTTATTTAATTATCAAATAATTTTTATTTAATCATCAAATACATCCAACTATTTATGGTCTTATTTAATTATCAAATAATTTCTATTATTATTTAATTATCATGACATGTTTAATGGAATTATATGAATTTTTATAGTAAATGAAACCGTTTATGTAATCTTTGAATTGAGTAACTTAAATTATTTGATTTAGTCATATTATCACTAAACTTATATGAATCTCTACAAGAGCACAAATTCGACAATTATTATATTACTTATGGTAAAGTATAATGAAAATTATAATTACAAAAATTAAATTATTTATTAATGTTTAATTATATTTTTATAATTAATAAGTAATCTAAAAATAAAAAGGGAGAAATATAAATAAACACAATATCATTCAATATTAATGTTCTGATTTAAAATGCTAATATAATGTCACGCTGATGACAAATCACAAATCAATTATAATATATTCAAATATTTAATAAGCTAAAAATATATTAAAATAAAAAACCTTACCTTTAAATTATGATTTGGAACTCATAAGATAAAATCGTGAAAATTTTTTATCATCAAATTTTGGGTTGAAATATCTTAAATTCATATTTTGATGAAAATAAAAAAATTTGAGGGTAAGAATATACTCAAATGCTTCAAAGATATTTATAAATTTAACAAGTTAATATTATATAGCTAATAAAGGAAACTATTTAGCTTCTAAGATTAAATAACATTAATTTTCTCGATGAGTTATTTATTAGTTAATATTAACTTTCTCTTCTCCTTTGACTGAGAATTAAAGATTTACTACCTTTCTAACTGAAAAATGCCAAAAAAAGTATTGCCAAAATGCAATGAAGGTGGGCTCCTAGTGAGGATGGGACCCGGGTAGGTGCCCTGCTTGGCCCTACCCAAGGCTGTCACTGGACATATGCAGAAAGTGAAATGCAATACCAGTAGTAGATGGCACATAAATGAAGATCAAAACAATACACGCCAGCAGTTGATGAGGAGAAAACCAAAAATGACAAGACGTGTAGTGAAAAACACACAACCAAGGTACAACTAAGGAGCATCAAAACACGACACATTGGATATTTGACAGGACTTGAAAACGTAGACATAAAGGGAGTGAAAGACAACAAAGGTTAAAGAGTAGGTCTAAAGAAACAAAAAAGGGGTGTGAATTAAAGAAAGAAGGGACGGCCTAGCAAGAGTGCTTCTTTATGGGGGATAAAGCAAATCTTTTTAGGAGCTCTTCATTTTAATGAAAACGAAGGGTAAAACTCTCAATCGGGAGAGACCCATGGAGGTTTATATGTCCTGATGGTAGTTCGGAGGTGACATCGACGCCAATGGCTCAAGTTAAGTGTATTTCACTATTTTTGTTGTTTCTTTCTATCTTTAGAAATTAATTGTGTTATCCAATGTTAATTTATTTGAGTTTGTGTATAGATAATCGTATTCTCGTTATTGTTTGATTATTTGTGTACGAACTTATTGGGTATTATGAACAGATGATTTCAATGTGTTCATTGGATCATTTTATTACAAACCTATTAGAATATTCAATGTAATTCGTAATTGTTATGTTGAAATTCATTTGTAGCGACTAATGATTCGTAATTCGTAAAATCACGTATCTTATGTGGTTGTTACCTTAATTAATTGGTTTTGTAATTCATAATTCTATTGCCTAATTAAATATAGAGATCTTATCCTAGGTTATTTGATGGTTAGGTTTAATTAACAATCGTATCTTAACTAAACCCTACAAAAGGGAAAGCTCGGGTTAATGATAAAGATACTGATAGGCTTTTATTTGAAGCATTAGTATAAGTAAATTATGTAGTATTTTGGGATATATATTATGCTAAATTGTTGCTTTTATATTATATTTGAGTGTTAGGAGCTTTTTGGAAAAATATAGCAAGAAGATAGCAATTTGGAAGAATGGTCAATGCTTCAACGTATGGACAAACAACTGGGAGAAGATGGGACAAAAGGACAACATATGAAGCAAAACAAGACAACAGCAAGACAGATGGGAATTAATTAAAAGAAAAAAATCGACAGCACCATATGCACAAAACGCAATGCATCAACAACAAATTGAAGACTATGCATGTGTGAAACACAATGTACAAAGAGAGAGGGTTGGTTTGAAAAGAAAAATGGAGACTAACATGGAAAAGAAAGGAGAGAGGGCTCAACATTTTGAAAAATTAAAAAAGGCCGCAGCTCCTTATTTAGAAATACAACATAACTTCCATAGAAAAATGTAGCCAAGCAAAGGAGAAGGGAGGGCACGTTGTTCAGATATTAACACACGCCACCCTAGAAAATCTGCAGTGGGGGAACGACGAAAAAAATAGAGAGAAAAAGGCTCACAACACTAGTGTAGAACTTTCGATCCCATCCAAGAGGAACTAACACAAAGCTTTGAGACTCCACCTCCAAATCACAATTTTACTGCAAAAATTTTGCAACAATTTAGAGTCGTTTTCTTCATCTCTATTTGTTTCTTTCATGATTTTCTAGGGTTTATTCTTTTTGATTGCTTGACATGATGTTTTATGCTTAGAACCTTAATTTTGTTGATGCTTTAACATTTAATTTTGCTGGAATCCATAATTGAATATTCATATACTTCTTGATTTTGCTTGGGCTTATTTATTCTTCATTTGGATCATTGGAAGTTTACTTGATGTAAATTCACCTTTGGAAAAAGGGGGTTTTGCTAGAAGATTGAAGGAAATTGCGGTTTGGATTTTTTTGTGAGATGGGAGACCCAAGAAACTTAAGAGGTAAAAATAGAAGATTTGAGTTTGGAACTTAAGAAACTCTAGGAAGAACTTAAGTAAGGGATTACTAAGTGATTTCTAGAGTGGATAGATTAATTCACCTTTGGGAGAAGGGGATTAATTACTCTTAAAATCCACATACACGGTTAGGATTTTTTAATTGTGGAGGATAGCTAAATCAATATTAAGGTTAACGAAAACATCATTCCCTAGGAGATAGTCATTCACCATTGAAGTTAATCCTTTTAATTAGTCAATTGATGCACTTTCTTCTTAATTAGTTATTACATAGATATGTCATATTTATAGTTATTTTGGTTGCATTGAATTGGGTAGTTGCTTAGAAATTCATTTGAGTTTGTAATAATTCTTTACATTGCTTTTAATTTCCAAAATTTCACCCAACTCGATTCTAAACATCGTTAGCTAGCGTAGATTTAAATTTTTTCATAATCCCTATAGACATGACTCGATTCTTACCGATTTATTACTCACTTCGACAACTGTGCACTGGCAGTTTATGAACAGTTTTTCTCTAAACTTTTGTCATATTCCTATATTATGTGATATTACTAATGTTATAAATCATTCTAAAAATCCTGTGCATCATTCTAGGACTAAGCATATAGAAATCAAACATCATTTTCTTAAAGATCATATTTTAGAAGGAACCATTGATCTTTTGCATGTTAATACTGAGAATCAAGTAGCTGACATTTTCACCAAGCCACTCTCTGAAGATAAATTCTGCATGTTAAGAAAAGAGCTTGGCATGTGCAAACTCTCTTATATTATTTCTGTATAAATATTCTCTGCTACTTATCTTTGCATTTCATTTAACAAGCTAACATTTTAAGTGACACATGTTGTAAAAGTAGGAAGTCATTAATGGCTTTATTTTACCCTTTTCAAAAACACCACCACAATCTACCAACTTTACATGCGCGTCTGTTAGAAGATATGTAAGTGATTATGCTTCCTCTTATGGACTGTACGTCTACTCATCCTCTCACAAGATCAACGCTCAAGAATCACTTAGTATATCCTATGCAAACTTCTCTCATCTCTGTCATTCTCATTTACGTCGCTCATTCTCTCTGCACTCTAACTCTCTACATTCTTGATTTAAATAAAGAATCTACTCAGTTGATTAGATGACCACAGACTAGAGGAAGTTATGTAAAACAAGCCGAGAAGAGTTCTGAATAAAAAGAAACCATGGATGCTGAAAAGAAAGAAGAAGAATAAGACAGAAAAAGAAAAAGGGAAGAAATAAAGAAACGCAAAGCGCTCGTAACTAAAGATACTATTGATAGAAAAGAGCTTCCTCAAGAAGAGATATTTTCCAAAGAAAAAAGGGCAAAGAAAATAAAGAGATATTTCCTAAAACAAAGGTGGTTGCTAGGCAAATCTTGCCTCCTACAATGTTTGATGACATAGGTATACCAATCTCTCCTTACTTGTTGCCATTGGTTAGGAAAATTTTCTGAAATTAGATGAGACAGTATGTGATGAGCTAGTCAGGATATTCTACAAACACATGAAAAAGGAAGAAATTAATGGAAAGCTAGCCATTGTCTCATGGGTGCATGAACGTGAAGTTTAATTTTTGAAGAAATCTTAGGAGATATACTGGAAGTAGCTTTTATAAGGAGAACTAATTTTTCCTGTCATAAGTGGGACGTTGATGATTTGGATTTAGTTGAAGTTGTCAAATCTCTTTGCCTTCATACTGAGAACACCCAGTACGGGAGACCCTGGAGAAAAAAATTAGATTTAATATCATGATGCCTTGCATCACTTTTAGCTACTTCAATCTTTCCCAGGAGTAGCTCAGTTAAAAGGTGTAGTTTGCTAGACACTTATGTGGTGTATAATTTGTTGAAAGGGAACATAATTAATCTTCTAGCTATGACCTGGAGGTTCATAGTGGATAAAGTGAATCATAAGAATACCACCATTTTTCTACCTTATGGGATGTTGCTCACCAAGACTTTCAACCATTATGGTGCTCCTTTTGTAAATCTGAATTAGCATGCTTCGGCTAAGTTTCACCCTTCCATTCCTTATCAATTTGGATACAAATTGTAAAACAATATCTGGGTAGTCAAAAGATCTAAAAGAGTAGTAAAAAAGCCTAGATCCTGCACAGATCAACAAACTCTTGTTCCTCCTCATGATGAAATTAGTGCAAAACTCCATTAACAACTGCAGAAAATTTAAGCCAATCAAACACAAAAGTGAGAACAAATAAATAACAAGCAAAATTAGCTTTTTGACATGCAAATTTTGCTAAGAAAAATCTTTGATTCCTTTCATTAACTCTGTTGCTATTCTTGTTTGCCTAGCTTATTGAACTTGTTGAAATGGGGAGAGTTTATGTTGATATTTTTTTTTTCATATTTCTACATATATGATGAGAAATACATATATGATGATATATTTCTCATCATATATGTGACTGATTCTACTGTTGAACTTGTGATGATCTGTGATATATAAAAGATAGGTTCCTTTCTTAAGAGACAAGTTCCTTCTTATTATGTTTGAACATATAAAAGTCACAGGGATCTTTCAAATTCATCTATCATCTCTTTGAATTTTGAAAAATATATCTATTATTGCTTGTCATCATCAAAAAGGGGGAGATTGTTAGCTCAAGGTTT